>CAUYLG010065598.1:0-43318 GCA_963573385.1 Cacajao melanocephalus
ACTAACAAAAAAAGAAAGCGAGAAGAATTGAATAGATGCAATAAAAAATGATAATGGGGATATCAACACTTACTCCATAGGAATACAAACTACCATGAGAGAATACTACAAACACCTCTATGCACATAAACCAGTAAATCGAGAAGAAATGGATAAATTTCTGGACACTTACACCCTCCCAAGACTAAACTAGGAAGAAATTGAATCCCTGAATAGACCAATAACAAGGTCTGAAGTAAAGGCAGCCAATAATAGCCAACCAACCAAAAAAAGTACATGTCCAGATGGGTTCACAGCCAAATTCTACCAGATGTACAAAGAGGAGCTGGTTAACAATGGAGACAGGAAGGAATAAGGGATGAAAATAACAAGCAGCCAACCAATATTTCTATTAAACATAAAAGATGATGAAAATTTGATTATCTGTTTCAAGTTAGTTACACTATAAAAATGACACAGAGTTTATATAAAGTGATATGAGAATACAGAAATGTTGAAAGCAGTCAAGGGGAAGCTTGAGAGGCAGGTGAAAACCAGTGTGCAAAGTACTTTCTATGATATATTAAGGGTTTGGATTTTATTCTACAAATGTTGGGGAATCCATAGAAGGATTTTAAGCCTGATGAGATTCTATTTGTAAAAAGCCATCCTGGCAGCAGTATGGACTATCCACAGGGGAGAGCTAGTTAGGAGTATATTGCAATATTGCAGTGTGCAGAAGAGGAAGACTTGAAAAAGTAACAACATAATAATTATTGGCCTCTGCATATATAATAGGAAGCTTACTATTCTATTAGAATTTAAGTGACAGTTCTATCTAAATTGACGTTTGAAAAAGATTTAAAATTATCTAAATTTTATAATTCAGAATCATTATTAGTGATGGCAATTACCTTAAAAAGCATCTTACTATGTACTTGATGCAGCTGATGCTGAGAAGTGACATGAACTACATAACAATGCAGTTGAGTCATGACAGAGGTACTTGTCTTTATGGCAATGTATGAGGTTTTCCAGAAAAACAGTCAAAAAGATACATGAAAGGGGATTTATTAGGGGAAATTCACATTGTTACAGAGGTGGAGAAAGTATCATGGTAGGCCATCGGAAACTGGCAAACTGGAGAAGCAGTAGCATGGCTCATTCTGGAAGCCTCAGAGAGAATCCAATAGTGCAGCCCTTAATTTGAAGCCAACAGCCTGCGGGGAGCTGCTGGTGCAAATCCCAGAGTTCGAAAGCCAAAGAACTTAGAGTCTATGTCCAAGAGCAGGAGGAAAAAAGGCTCTGGAAGAGACAAGGGGGGCAAAAAGAGAATTCCCCTTCTGCATGTCTGTCCCAGCCCCACCGCCAGCCAATTGTATGGTGGCTGCCCACATCAAGGGAAAGTCTTTTAGTCTCCTGACTCACAGAGCCATCTTTTCTGGAAACACTGCCACAGAAATATCCAGAAACAGTGCTTCACCTGCATTCCTTAATCCAGTCAAATTGACACCTAAAATCATCCATAAGTCCACTTCTTGTCAACATGACCCCTATATGCATCTTCTTAAAGCATAGTTAATTCTGAATAAGGCCAATGGCAAGGTCATAATTCCACCTAACATAATACAACTATCCTGTGTACAACCCAAAACATGCTATTTCTTTTCCCAGAAGGAGGTAAAGTTTTTGAGTGAAGTTTACTTTTCTATTGATGTCCTATAACTTAAGTATTGTCAACTTTATGTCTTAATATTTAAGTACTGATAAAGTCAATAAGTCTTAAGTTCCCTTATAAATAATAGAAAAAAGAAATAGAAGATATTTATTTAATATGTATGTATAGATACACAAACATCTTAAAACAGGGAGGAAATACGTATTACAATTACAGTCCTCATTTCTGTAACTGGCCATGTGATTGTAGCTGGTATTTATAACCACCTTCTACTCATTTTATTTCCCTTTTTATAAGCACCTTCGACTACCCATTTTATTTCCCCTTTTCCTTCAGCAAGCATCTTATCTGATCATGGTTCTTTGCCTGATAAAGTATCCCAAATCTCCATTCCTGAAAGGTCTGGGCTATTAGTTCTGCCTGGATTGGAGTATTGTTTCCCATTGAGCTGAGTCACAGGGGATGATTATATTAAGAAATGCTATAAGGGATCTTCTGTGTTTGAGTTATTCTTCCTTATCTCCATTGTAGAGCAATGGTCCTATTTCCCCTTGGTTGTCTGAAGCAATCACTCCAGCCAACAATGTTACTTTCTTCTTAGCCTATTGACTCAGAGGTGTAGGGGCTGAAGTGGCCAGTGGCAATCTTCCAGTTCAATGGAATAATTGTTGTTTTTCCTAGTGGGAGATCCCTCCCTCTGGAACTAAGATCTCTAGGCTAGCAGAACATAATGTCGTAGGGACAGGAAGCAAAAATTTTGCTACTGGGTCACTAGAGTTAATGGTGAATGCTACCATTCCCATTTTCATCCTTTGATTCTTAGACCCTTGAATCCTGGCTATGGGAGAAACAACACCACATATTGAACTCTGATTCAGAGAATGTATAGCCATCTGGAGAACCTTGCTTCAGTCCTACAAAGTAGTGTCGCCTATCTGGTGCTGTTACTCTGATTTCAAAAGGCCTTTCTATCATTCTGTCAGGCCACCTTCTTCAGGGTCCTGGGGATCGCGGTGAGACCAGCGAATTCCAAGTGCAAGGGCCCACTGCTGTACTTTTCTTGCTGTAAAGTGAGTTATTTGGTGAGAAGCAATGCTGTGTGGGCTACTGTGATGGTGAATAAGGCATATAAGTGCACAGATAATAGTTTTAACTGAAACATTGTTTTCAGAGAAGGGAAATACATTTCCAGAGTAAGTATTCCAGTAAGGATAAAATGCTTACTCCTTCCATGATGAAATTGGTCCGGTGTAGTCAACCTGCCACCAGGTAGCTGGCTGATCACCCTAAGGAATAATGACATAGTAGGGGTTCAGTGTTGGTCTCTGCTGCTGGAAGATTAGGCATTTAGTGATAGCCAGGTCATCCTATCTACTTGACTATTAAAACTATTCTCTACTGAGGTCACCCTTTGGTGAGCTTTCTCATGTGATATAGGTATCTTTTGCCAACGCAGACTGGCCTATCCACATTACTCTTCCCAAATTCCTGTCACTAATTTTCCAATTCTGTTATTTTCAAGTCCTTGACCATCCAGCCAAACCATTGGAATCAGTAAATACTCAGGAATCGGTATTTAATTGCACATATGTCCATTTCTTCTAAGCCAAGTGCGAAACCAGGTGCACTGGCCAAAGTTTTGCCACTGAGAGTTCCCTTGACCAGTGTCCTTGAGGGATGTCTCAGAATGGGGCTGCAGTGCTGGGTTTACCCATGTGTAAACCAGGCCCTAGTCTTCTCTCTCTTTCTCAAGTGCTCCAATGACACCCTGTGTGCAGGGCGGGAGAAAGAAGGCAGTGTGTTAGGGTTAGGAAGCATAGACATTTGGCCAGCTTTTCATGTAACGTGTGCCTTCAGGACCTGCTCAGGGTGCTGCTGTGCATGTCAACTTTATAGCCTGCTGGGTCATATAGCACCCAATGTATGACGGGCAGCTGAGGTCACATGGTATCTTGGTGGCCTATAGTCAAGTTGTCAGTTTTACTAAAATCTAATAGCAGGCCAAGAGCTGCCTCTCAAAACGAAAGTAGTTAACTGTAGATGATGGTAGAGACTTGCTCCAAAATCCTCCACTGTGATTCACCTGCAATGCCATATGATCTAGCAGACACAATGGTACATGAGTTGTCAGTGACAGGCATGCTGTTTGTCTGTCTGCCACTGACTTCTCACGTACCATTGTATCTGCTAGATCGTATGCCCCAGTGACAGATCACCTTGCACAGCAACTTGGATCTGTTGCTGAGCCTTCTCCTGTTTTGGATCTCACTCAAAACTAGCAGCTTTTGGATCACTTGCTAAATGGACTGGAGTAGCACACACAAATAAGGAATGTTTTGCCTCCAAAATCCAAATAGGCCCAATAGGCATTGTGTCTTTTTCTTGGTTGTAGGAGGGGCCAGGTCCAACAACTTACATTTCACCTTAGAAGAGATATCTGGACATGCCTCAGGTCATAAGATTCCTAAAAATATTACTGAGGTAAAAGACCTCTGAATTTTGTGAGCTGGACTTATTTCTCTACCCTCTGGCACACAAATCTTTTACTAATAAGTCCAGAGTAGTTGCTACATTTTGCTCACTAAGTCTAATCAGCGTAATGTCATTATTGTAATGGACCAGTGTGTTTCATTACTTCTTGTGGAAGGGAAAGGCAATCAAGGTTCCCGCAAATCAAATGATGACATAGGGCTGGAGAGTTGATCTACTCTAAGATAGGACAGCAAAGGTATATTTCTGGCCTTGCTGGCTGGAAGCAAATTGCTTCTAGTGAGCCTTATGGACTGTGACATGGTAAAAACCCCATAAAACTGCATACCTCAACCATACCTCGGCTTTCTGTTGGAACTGCTCTCAGTAACCCTAATGTCACAGGCAAGTAGTCCAAACCAATGCCATCTTGGTCCCTGCGACTTGTAAGAAGTAACTGAGGTCTGTAATTTCCACGCCACCCAGACGATGTGTAAACTAATGCTTATCTTGACTTCTGTAAACCACTTAAGTAACAACCGGAATGTCCCAAGTCCCCTGGCCCTCGGAATGTCTGAAGCCCCTCGCCCTCACCCCCGCCCAGGAGGAGGTTTACAGGCATAAAAGATCTTGACATCCTCCTTTCGGAGCCACAGGTTAGAGAGACGTGAGTCCTCCATGGCCGCTGGCAATAAAGACTCTGTAATTTGGCCTAGTCTTTGTCTCAGTGGTGATTTCCTGTTTGCTCGGTTACAACAACAGGATAGGTTTGGAGACCCACAGTTCCCACTGTAAGCCATATTAGAACTGAAACTCCATTGATCAGCTTAACTCCAAAAGCCTGTACTCTGATCAGAGGCCACAGTCTTGTTTTCTCTCTTCTGGAATCAGTGTGAATTCAGAGCCAATGTCAAGAAGTCCTCAGAATGTCTGATTGTTTCCCTTTTTTGAATGCATAGTTACCCTGGTAAAATGTTGGCGGTCCCTCTGGGTGAGGATTTGGACAAAGATTAACAGTATAAATTTTCAGTGTAGTGCTCAGGTCCTTCCTTAAGGACCTCCCTTTCATTTAGTGGTCTGTAACCTGGCTCAAGTCTGTTATCCTTTGAGTTAGAACTTTTTTCACTTAACCTGGGAGTTTTCTGCTTATATGGATCAAGTAAGAATGTAGTAGGCTTACCATCTGTTTCACTTCTAGCAACATTATATTTAAGTAGCTAACATCATAGATCTGAATGAGTCGGACTATTTGAACTGTTCCTTTGCGTCTATGGTTTATTATGCTAACTATGCCCACTTTGCTTTAGGTGGTTGAGTACTGCCACTTGGCCCCTGCTAACCAGGAATAAAATTATTCCCATTAGATTTAAGCTTTCCAATTGAGTGACTGCAGTTCCCACTGAAAAGTCTAGCATATAGAAAAGAGCAGTCACAGAGAGCGTCAAGGATGTAGGTAGTCCCCTCATCAATCTGTTCCTCAAAGTATTGGTGAAAAGCATATCTTTTGAACTCTCCCAGTATGGGTGGGTAGGTTTTATGTGCAGAATCACTATAACATTCCAATCTCCTTAAGCCTTTGAATCCCTTTCCTTACATTAGAACAAGAGAGATCAGTCATCTTCATCTTACCCGTGTTGGACTATCTTTTGATCTACGTTTTGGCCAAACAACAAAAGTATTAGCACATTTTTTAACTCCCTGAGCTACAACATTCAATGCAGAATCTCTGCTTAGTGGGTCTATAATAAATTCAGCCTAATGCAGTTTTATGTTTCTTCCACCATTAATCACACTCTTAATATCCATTCCCACACAAGCTCTATGAAAATCTGAATGTATAAATTAGAAAACTTAAGTAATTATTTTGGAGTGTAGCATACCGTCTTATGAGATATACTGTGTGCTGCATCTTTGAGTATCTGCTGGGACTTGGGCATAGTTATAGGTCTAGAAGAAAAAATGGGTGGTGGAGGTGGGTCCTGAAGAGAAGCATTGTCTTGCTTGGTGACTGACTTGGGAGGCCATTACATTTCCTCAGGAAATGCAGGGTTAATTCCTTCAGAAAGAAGTAGAAAGGCAGATACCACTGGGATGGTGTTAGGGGTGGGGAGGCTATGTCCTCTGGCAAAAAACACTAATAAAAATGTAGGAGCCCAATAACTGCAGCACCTTAATTGTCCTCCCACACATCCTAATCCCAACAGGATCTGATTCTTTCCCAAAGTTCTTGTTTAACAGTAGATATCCTGTGTGGATGAAAGTTTGCCTTTCATTGTAAGTCAGCCAACTAATTGCAGAATGAAGGCTTATGTTTGATTTGAAGCAATTTCAACCCTATGACTACATGAGAGAAGATTCTTCTTCAGGACGTATTTAGAAGCTTTTGGGCTATTTATGCGTATCTGGAGCCAAGAATTTGAATCTCTGATTTCATCTTTTTCATCAATTTGTCCAGCAATATTAGTAGCAACCAACCAATGTAATTATATTCCCTGATTTTCCATAAGTGTTTGAATGTATCATGTATAGCTACCAAATTTCCTGCTTCTAAGTGGTGAGTTAGTACCAAATGCATTCATTTTGCATATCTCTGTGAAGAGTTAATGCTGTGGACTCTCAGTATTCTCTGTACTATCAAAAACCATTATTTAGCAGTTCTAGGTCTAATCATATCAGAGAGCCAATTCCAGAAATGCTAAAACGAATTAAGGTTTATTCTTAAAATTTTGTTGATCTAGAACCACTCCTGGTACCAAAATTGTGTTGCTATAACAGAATGCCTGAGACTGGGTAACTTATAAAGCAAAGAGGTTTATTTGGCTCAAAATTCTGGTGGCTGGAAAGTCCAAGAGCATGGTGCCAGCATCTGCTTGGTTTCTCTTGAAGGCTCTGTGCTATATTGGGACATTGCAGAAAAGTGGGCAGCCAAGTAAGCCTGTGCAAAGGGAAAAGCAAAAGAAGGAATTTTGCTTTACGAAACCCGATCTCTCATTAACTAATTCAGCTGTACAAGAAATCATTTTCATGAGACTGGATTAACTTGTCATAGGGGCAGATCCCCCATGAATTCCAACACATCCCATTAGGCTTCATCCTCCAACATTGCCATAATGGCAGTCACATTTCCACATGATTTTTGGAGGGGACAATCCATATTCAAGGCATTGCATTCTTCCCATGAAACTCATATCCTTCTTACAATACAAAATACAATCTGTCTATCCAAAGAGTACTAAAAGTCTTAATTTGTTTCAGCACCAACTTAAAAGTTCAAGTCTTATCTGAGAGCCAGTGAAATTAAAAAAAAAAAAAAAAGTGATTTACTTCCAAGATACAGTGAGACAGACATTGGGTAAAACATTCCCGTTCCAAAAGAAATAGGCCAAAACAAAGGAGTGACAAGCCCCAAGTATGTTTGAAATCCAGGAAGCAGACATTAAATCTTAAAACCTCAAAATAAACATTAGGTGTGTTTTCTGTACACACTAGTACAAGGATTAGGTTCTCAAGTCCTCAGGTAGCCCTGCCCCAAGGATTGGCTGGGTACAGCTCATATGGCTGTCCTCATAGGCTGTCTTCCAGAACCTGTAGCTTTCCCAGGCAGGTGTTTCATGCTGCTGGTGGATTTATGATTATTGAGTCTCAAGGGCAGCTCTGTTTCCATGGCTCCACCAGACATCGCCCTGGAGGGATTCTCTGTGACAGCTCTGCCCCTGTTGCAGATTTCTGCTTGGGCCTTCCAGTTGTTCGGTACATCCTTTATTTTAATATCTGGGTGGAAGCTCCCAAGACCCCATAGCCAACACATTCAATGCACCTGCTTACTGCTTATGCCCTCTGGATTTGCAACATAGGCCATACCTGGGCCCACATCAGCCATGGCTGGGTGCTAACCCAGGATTATAGCTAATACTTCATGAAGCAGCAGCCTGAGCCACTCCTGAGGCTGCTTTTAGGCATGGCTGGGGCAATCGGAATGACTGGGATAGGGGATACAATGTCCTGGGGTGGCCTTCGACAGCGAGCCCATGAAGGAGTGCCTTGGTTCTGTCCCCTGAAATAAATTTTGCTCTCCCAGGCCTCTAAGCCTTTCCAATGTCCTGATTACACAGCACCTGAATCCCTTTGATATGTGCCGATCTCCTTAGCAAGTGGTCACTGGGCCCACACTTTTGGTACACTCTCCTGAACACATCTTTTGTTAACGTGGTCACATTTTTACTCTGTTTCTGTTTTAGTTATAAATTCTGCCTTTAGATCATTTGTTTGCTCCCATAGCTCAATGTAAGCAGTTAGCAGTAACTATAGAACTTCTTGAGCATTTTCTTCCTTAGAATTTATTCTGCCAGAAACCATCGTTTAGCACCCTTAAATTTCATTTCTCAAAAGTGCTACAGTATGGCCACAGTGCAGCCACGTTCTTTACAAGTGTACAACAAGGATGTCTCTTACTTCCTTACTCGATAAGATTCTCCTCATTTTCATCTGTAAACTCATAATGTCTTTACCATCTATATTTCTTTTGGCATTTTGTATCAAAACCACTTAATCTCGATGAAGTTCTAATTCATTGTTTGAGCACCCACCAGAACTGCCTCTAATGCTTCATTGACTGACTACAGTGCAGGCTTTTTTCTAGCATACTCCTTGTAATCTGCTCACTGTTGCAAAGCTACTTTAAAGGTTTTAGGTATCTTTATAGCAATAATCCCATTCCCTGTTGCCAATTTTCTTTGTTTTGCTGTAACAGAATACCTGAGAATGAGTAATTCATAAAGAAAAGAGATTTATTTGGCTTATAATTCTGGTGGCTTGAAAGCCCAAGAACATGGTGCCAGCATCTGCTTGGATTCTGTTGAGTACTATAGTGCTGCATCAAAACATGGCAGAAAAGCAGGTGAGTATGTACAAAGAGTAAACAAACCTAAGGAGGAGCCTCACCTTGCTTCATAACGTCTTGCTCTTATGTTAACTAACCAAATCCCGAAAGAGTGAAAACTCTTCTCTTGAGACTAATCTATTCACAAGGGATCTGCCCCCATAACCCAAATATCTCCCATTATGCCCTACCTCCCAACAGTACCAAAATAGCAATTAATTTCAACATGAGTTTGAGGGCACAAACAGTATTTAAACCAAGCAAATGACATGATTAGTTTTTGTGTAACTACAGAAGTTAATACTGAACATTAGCAATTTCATTTATTGAAATTTCAGTAGCCTTTTTCTGAAGCTACCCAGCTGATGTTTTACTAGAAATAGCAATACAAAATTATTTTGGAACTTGAACTTCTTTCCCTCTTTTCTCTCCTAGATAAAGCCAGAAATGATATATAATACACAGAGCTTTGACATAAGTTATATCGTGTTAGAAAAATAATGGTCTAGGATTAAGTCTGGAATCTAGTCCTGGTTGTGACTCTAAGCCAGTAGAATTTCTTGGTCTGTATTTTAAATTTAAAGAATAGCACCTGAATTTTGATGTCTTTTCAGCTCCAGTTATAGAATAGTAGATAGTTTTTCTTATGACTATAAAAAAAATAACTGAAACATTAAGCCAAACTTCTGTGTGTTTAAAATAATCACATATTCCTGTAGAGATTTAAGCTGGTTACAGACATTAAATAGCTGGTAATTAGGTACTGTGGGTATATTTGTTGTTCCTTGTTTTTTAAAATATTATTTTCTCCCTATGAAAAAATGAATGCCTTTCTGCAGTACTTGACTTGGAATATGTTTCAGACCAGATGATGTTGGACACAAGCAGAAACTCTTCTAAGCAACCAGATTGAACAGATTTAAAGAAAGAATTTGTTTTATGCCACTAGTGAATATTATAGTATTAGGAAACCAGTAATCTGATATTTGTAGTGGGACTACAGAACTCTTAGGTAAGATCTTACCAGATACTGGACATTCTTATTTTAGGAGAAACAAAAAATTGTCTTCAACATCAACCAAAAATACTTAAGCTGGATATGAGTCAAGATTGATTCTTCATATCACTGAACATTTGATATAATCAGAACATTTGAACATGCACTGCATGTTCAAATGTTCTCAAATCATTTTGGCAGGGATTTTTTAAATCATATATTCTGCGTTGTATTTTTTTTTTTTTTTTGTAAATTGGTCATTGGAGCTAAAGGTTTTAACAACTTTAACAAAGTTAATAATGATTTTGGAATTATTCCACTCAAGGCTAGTGAGACTGAGACTGACTTAGCAAACACAATCGGGTTAACCAATCACATTCGATGTATGGATAAACTAAATTACCAGGGAGGAGCAACTAAGGAAATAGAGACACCAGTCTGTTTATACAGAAAGAGGAATGTGATAGACCACGACAAGGAAGGATGTGATGGGAGAAATTCCACAGTAGCTGATCCCTACGGTGGCTGTCAGCTGTCTCTTTCCAAGCCCTTTGTAGCTGCCGTTTTCATTTTTAGCTTCAAGTAATTTGTTTCCAGGTCTTGCAGCCATACATTAAAATGTAACATGTATCCATATGCTTTAATGCTTTAAAAAGCAATTTAAAATATATAATATTACAAGCACAGGATCCCATATAAAATGTATTGTTCTGATGTCCGTTCCAAAAGCCAAAATGGATATGAATCCTTCAAGGGAAGGAATCTCACTTGGTAGGTAGGAAGGTGGTTTAAATCTCATGTAGCATGGTGATTCTAGCCTGGTTGTACCTTAGAATTACCTAGGTAGACTAAAAGTCTTGCCTGGCATCAGTCCCCGAGCTCTGGCACAGTAACTTTAGAACGTCATCGATAGAAGATTCTAAGATACAGATGAGATTGGTGGTTCTCAATCCTGAGATGTTCTGGTATATTAGTGTGGACCCAAATGACAAGTGAATATTTTACTAGTGAATTTGAACAGTTCCAGTTAGTTCACATTTTAATGATTTTTTTTTAAGTAAAATACCTTAATGTGCCATCTATTAAATGGTTTGAGGGTACCACTGTCTTGTACCCTGTCCTCAGTATTTTAGAAATAACTGCCTACATGTTATCTATATAGAAGTAGTATTTGAAAGCACTAAATCTACTTCATCTTGTTTTAAAGGCTGCAGGTGGGAGACTTGATTATGACCTTTATTTAACCTAAAGCATACATCATTTATGCTAAATTCAAAAATATTTTATAAATATAGAATACCTTAATGCTATTTTATAGACTGTTGCTTAATGCTATTCAGGATTATTTCTGGGTTTGAAACATTAAGACTTAACTGAATGTTTCAAGCCCAGAAATAATCCCTGAGTAATAGTGCTTCTTTTTAAATATTGTGTTTATTAACCAGTATGCTTGTGGATGTTTCCATGGGAATTGGTGGAATGGGAAGGAGAAGGGATTTGATGACGCATAATGCTTTGTATCATATGTATGTGCCCATGTTTACCTACCTTTCCTTTACTTAATATTAGATGCTGAACACTAATAGCTTAAAAAATGTTGAACTGCCTTAGGATTGACATACAGCATGCATATTGGTACTTTTGTATTTAAATGATTTCCAATGTTTTATCATAACTTGCTAGATATTTAATGTAAATTTATATTTAGATGCATCTTAAATTACAGCTGTCTCTTGGTACACTCAGGGGATTGGTCCAGGACTCCCACGTGTACCCAAGTCTACACATACTCCAAGTCTTGAAGTTGGCCCTACAGAATCCTTGTACATGAAAATTCAGCCCTCTCTATAAATGGTTTCATATCCCTCAGATGCTGCATTTTCAATCCACATTTTGTTGGAAAAAACCTGTATACAGTAGGACCTATGCAGTCCAAACCCGTGTTGTTCAAGGATCAACTGTATCGCCTTCCCACACAGTCCTGAAACTGGCACTTAAAATGTGCTTATATAAAATTCTTATATGCATGTTTTAGATTGTATTTATTAACTATTTTTTAAAAATAGTTCTGTGACTATAAAACCCTCTATGAATAGCTATTCATATTTTTTAAAATAACAGAACGTCTTATATGCACATAGTTTTCTATTTTTAGATTAAATTAGGAAGCAACATGTTCAAAATGTTGAAATATTGTAGAAGTAATAGACGGTAAACAAGAGAGCATTACAGTATTCCCTAATAGTTGTTTTTACTCTTTTGTTTCTACTTCAATACACTTCCATAAATTCTGAATATTTTCAAGTTTTACTATTTAATTTGTATTGATATTAAAACCATCATTTTCATGATTTTTTTACATCGTAACATGTTGCTGCTTGTAAATTTTGCACTCATTCAGATACATTCTATTGTTTTTACTTATTTTTCACTGATTTTAGATTTCATACATACAAAACTGTGTTCTGAACATAATTTTGTTTGCAAATAATAACTTTCTTATTTCAGCACTAATGTATTTTACATAATTTTCTATCCTAAATGTTTTAATATTTTTTCCTTGCAGAACATTATTACATAAGAAAAACAATGGAACATACTCTAATATCCCTGCAGCTAAAAGTTATTTTTAGTATGTATCCTGTTTTTAAAAATATCTGAATATGTACACACTTACATATTTTCAACCATTCTGCATAAATCTATTATTTTTTACATTAAAACAAAATTTTTATTAAAATAATGCCAACTAGGTTAGACACATAGAATGGCTTTAGAATAGCTTTATAACTTAAGTTTTTCATGAAAGTATCTCACTCTTTTTTTAATCATAATGTCAGCTGGCTAGTGAGACTTACTGACATGCTAAAATATGCCAATCTACCCTTTTTCGTTTGTTTTAGATTTTAAATCTCCACTCTGGAAGCTGTCTTGATGAATGTTTGACTGATGATTATAGTATTCCATGACATTGATTACCTCTATATAATTGGAATAAAAATCTCTCAAATGACATAAAATGCTGATTATTGGTCAGTAAAAGCACCAAATCAAGTAACATGTCTTGAGCTCTTACTATGCTATTTTTTATGACACGAAGATAGATCTAATAGTCTTTCTTAAATGTTGAGTTTATTGGTTTGAATTGAAAATATTATTTTGAAAATCTATTTGGAAAAGCTTAGTGTACATGTGGCACTTACCATTATGCCAATAATTTAGGTTGTTTAATATTTCATTGTTAGGGGTCATTATTTTTGTCCTTGATATGTATCATAGAAAAAAGCAATATTACTATATATGTATATTATATAGTAATACTTACATGTTATATAGTAGGACTTACATATTATATAGTAATACATATTATATACATTGCTTTTATTTTCTTAAGTCATGTGGTGGGGAGAATAGATTATTCTTAAAATAGCTACAGTTAAATGATGGACTAATCAAAATTGTAAAAGTGCATGGGTATTTGTATCTGCAAAAAATGTGATTGAGGTAAATGATGAATTTTGTAATTTAAAATACTTCAAATCATCAAACATTTTATGGTTATTTGGTACTTTGTAGTGCAAAGATTAATAAAATATAATTTCCTCTGTACTTCATTTTCTATTTTTGACATTTTGATTTTTAAAAATCAATAATGATTACTAATCTCCTCCTTCCTGTATGGGTGTAAGCTACTGCTGAGTTTGATAGAATATGCACCCTCTAGGGACTACACAAAAGTTATCTTTTAATTGAACCACCTGTTTATGGAGAGTATCCTGTGTACCAAAAATCATTGAAATATTCAAAATATGGAAGCCTTGTTCTTGTTATATATTCCACTTATGCAGCTCCACTTATGTGAGTTCTATGGCACATTTGTACTGTCGGCAGCTTCCCAGAGAGATGGTGGTCCTTATGTGAACATGTACAGGTAGCTCTGCAGTGCCTCGGGTCATGTTGTTGCTACTTAACCCCCCTTACAGGTGAACTTGGCATTCTACTTAAATGGACTGATACATGCTATAAAACACGTAGTTATTTATTTAACATTCCGGTCTCTTTGCTATTAACTGTTTAGATGTACTATACAATAATATTTATAAATTTTTATTATTTGTCTCTACATAGTTGGGAATCACTGTATAGTAACCGTTATCTAGGGAAATCTTTTGAATCAGGAAATTTTCTTAGTAGCATTTATATCGTGATGCCTGAATTCAAGTAGTTTACTTCTTCACTGTCTTAATACATTGCTTTCAGTAATTTAGAGCACAGGTGAATTTCATTTTGTAAATTAATTTCATTGATTGTCTTGTCTCTGAAATACCTTTAATATGAGGTATTACATATTTCTCATTTCTACTATTGCTTTCTTTCAAATGTTAATCCCATGAGAGCATTTATTCTTTCTACTCCGTGAGAGAAAGAAAGGGAAAAGAGTAAAACTAGCAAATGTGTGATTTTAACACTTTGAGAATACTGATAAAATTTTATGGCCAGGAGGTCAAGTGATTGGAGACAGACATGAAAAGACTATACAATTTTCTTTAGCATTTAAACTTGCTTTATTCCTAGAAAAATAACATGTCTCAAATAGAATTTTATCAATAAAATTAGAGTGACAGAAGATATGTCAAATGGGTTACAACATCCATAATTATAATTGTCCTGGGCATATAATAAGTACTCAGGCATTAGTTTATAAATTTAAATGTTAGAATAGAAAACTAAACTGTTTTCCAATGGCATTGCTTCATTGCAAGGGTAACAATTTGGACTAACATGTCAGTAAACCGAAAACTGCTATATATTCCTGGGCATGCTGTAATTTATATTTTGTTTTTGTCTCATTTGCTTATTTTTTCCTTTGAGTTTCTGAGTTGCTGTAATTTAGGGTGGGTGTAATTTAGAAGAATTTTCTTAAATTCTATAATGAATCTTTGCTTGATTTAAATAAACATACACATAAAATGTTATAAAATGATTAAAAATATCTTTATTGTAATCCTTCTATTAGAATTACTAATACTTGTAAAAATTATAAAATGAATGCATTACTAAGAAAAGATCCTTTGGTGTCAATGAATCAAGTTAAAGGAATTAAAAATTTCAAGATACTCAGAACTATTATATGGAGGATATTATCAAATTTAAGATTAGATGATACATTTCAAAAGGTATAGAATTTAAATCAAAAGGGAAAATTAGTACATCACCTTTTTAGGCATGCTTATAGGACAGTATATAATTAGGTATCATATTTTAATATAAAGTAAATATTTGTTGTTGAAGCCACATAAAAACGTTCCTAATATTTAAGGAAAACATGGTTTTTCATGTAAATTAGAATTCACTTACAATTTCAGATCATTTTATTATTTTTACTTAGATGGGTACATCTTTTTTCCACAACATCTAGCAGGTTAATATCACTCACCTGAATATTCAGTCAGAATTGTCAAGAAACCTTCTGTAAATTGGAACACTTCAGGAGCACTTTCAGACATTCTCTATGCTAACTGTGCATAAGTGGCATTTTTAGTGTGTCTAGAATTCCCTCGACTGTGGGTAAATCGGGCTTGGAAAATGGTTTTCTAAATCACTTTCTCATGCTGTATTTTTAATGAGAACACCATTTTAATCCATAAACATAATAATGTATGTGGAAGACAATTCTTAAAATAGGTTTTTAATTTTACCTCCTAAATTCTGTTATTTAAATCTAAGACTTAAGTTGACTACTTTTTATCCTATGATAACTCATCAGATTTAATATGAACCACATGCTATTAGCTAACCAGATCATCCATAATTGTCTCAAATTCTCTATATTCCACACTTATATATTGATGAACGTGGAGTGTTGCAAGAGCTCTTAGATACCTCCATTCCAGTTACTAAAATCATAGAAGAAATAGAGAAAAATGAAATGACAATTTCAGTCGTTAGCTACAATTTGAATGATTTGAACCAGATCTCTAGGCTCCTAGTCCATGAACACCTTATTGGATTTATGGTTTGCACTTACAACTTCCGGATAATTTATAATATAAAAGTTGTAACATACACTTAGAACAGGCTAGAACATTTGCGACCACTCACATTTGTTACTGTTTTCTTTGCATTTTCCTGTTAAAGTTAAAACCTTATTTTTAGAGGTGTCCATTATAACCTATGGATACTGGTAAATTAGAACAGAAATGATGTTTAATAATGACATGTAGGGAGTAAATGTAGTTTATTAGAGTCCAGATTATAGAAAGAAAGTTACATTTCTAACCAAAATCAATGAAAAATGAAAAGGCCAAGTCCCCTGTGAAAGTCGATTATACAAATTTTGGTCATTCTTCTCATACCCAACTAAAACACAGTTGAGAGGTTAGATGAGAAAAGCACTCGGGGCACATAATATTGCTTCAAAAATATAATTCTCTGCAAGCCTGACTGCTAAAACTGTGTATTAAAATTTAAAACCAGTTTTATTCAATGGCTACTAAAACGATCTGGTTGGCAACTCTAAGACTAATTTTACCCACCGACATCATTTACCAATCAAAACATGGCAGCTTTCCAGAACCTTACTAGTGCCAGGCAGCTTTCTTAAGAAGCAGGATGGAACATGCCTCTTTCTTATAAGTCTTCTAACCTTTGTTCTTTGGACATAACGAAGACCACACGGTCTGCATATATGTGCCAAATTGCAGTTCTTCCCAAATAAAACATTTAAATATCAGATTGTTTCTGTATTTTATTTGGCTTCACCTCTGTGGAACATTTCTAGGTGTAGTAATTGACAGTGTTAATACAACTACAAACCTTACCTCTGGGGTGGAAGGAAAGCCTTATCTTAACTAAGTAGTATGGATATAGCCATTGAAGTGATCGTTGCATATAAGAAAAGAGTAAGAACTTAATAATAAAGCTTAAAAATACATGGCATACATTACGCGGTAGATTATAATAGACCGAGATCATGATTAAAGGAAAAAGATTAGTATACCTGAGCTATGAGAAAAGTAGCAAATTCCTGCATAAACAAAGATTACCTACCTGGCTAATACTTAGTTTTTAGGATCCTTTCATGAAGAGGTCCAACTGCCTTATTCAGAATTCTTTATTCCAAAAAACAAACTGCCTAAAATGCTTTTTGACAGAAAAAGAATTTCTTGTATGTGTGATGAACTGAATCCTTGACAAATTATATGGGCAGGCTCAAAAGCCAAGCATGGGAAGCAGAAGCTTATGGAAGCAAGGCAGGAAGAGATACAAAATAGCACTGTCAGGTGAGGTCTTTAATCTATCCACTGCTGCTGCTGAGCCCTTTCCACCACAACTTGATGTGATGCCTACACCACAGGCAGTTATTTGCTTCACTTACTCTGATATCCTTGGTGCTAGCATCTGATTGGCTAATGCCAGGTCCTACACATTTCCTAAGTAACTATGGAACAGGTTGGAAGTACTGAAGAAAAGGCTCTGTCCTAACCTGATTCAACATAGCAGTACACATAAGTAGAAGTGTTAGATATTGAAGAGAAAATACAGTAATGCTGTACAATGTCTATATTAATCCTAAATTGTTAAGTTTGGCATAAATCTCTCCTGATACTTGGGTAATCAGATTTGGCCTCAAATGGTCTTGCTACATAGTGAACTGTAACTGAAACTTGTTATGTAGTAATAATCTAATATAGGAGGAAACGTTTTTAATCTTTCAACTGAGTCTCGCCCAATCATAGCAGTCAAACCCTCAGAAATCTCAGCCTGAAAACTGCCAAATTATGCCCACATAAGGCAAATGACGAACCTTAAGAGTCAGATAATCCTTGTAAGTCACTTCCTATTTTCTAGTTACATAGCATCCACAGTTCTGCAACTACAGAATCAACCAACTGCAATAATAAAAAATAATACACATAAACAGTATAATTATGTATCAGTTGCATTGCATTGATTATTACAAGTACCTTAGAGATGCCTAAAATTATAGGGGTCATGTTTGCATTATATGCAAATACTATGACATCTTAGGAACATTAGCACCTGCCAATTTTGGTGTATGTGGTGAGTCCTAGACCAATCCCTAACAGATAATGACAGCTCATCACATAGCAAGGGTGGGGAAGATCATTGTGAACTCTTTGTTCTAGAGCCATTTTCTTTTCTTAAGTAAACTTGTTAAGTTTAATTTGTCTTAGGTATTTTAACAACTCAAAAATTTATGCAATACAGAAGGCTCAACTCATTTATTAAATAAAAGCAGGTAAGGAACAAATTTTGCACATCAGTGGTTTGCTTAGGCTATTTTTTATGTGTTGCTAAAACACACTGATATGCTACTAGAAAGATGAATCTAAAGTAGTCACATATAGGTGTAACTATTACATAATATATGGAGAAATTTACATTGCATATATTTTTCTGATAATTGTAACAATATTTTAAGTGTTTTTATATGCAAAGAATGTTTAGCTTACTTTAGTTAGTAAAACTAAAGATCATTTAAAATTCATTTGGTACTGGGCTCAAGATACCTTGGATAAATGTTAGATATCAAATGGCACTATAGAAGCTTGAAATGTGTTTTCTTTTTTTCTTATAAACAATTGCTGGAGGCGAAATCAACCTAATTAACTGATGGTTATGGTTTCTTTAGGATAAGTAGTAAAATTGACCCTCCTAGTCTTAAAACTTGAGAAAGTTACATCTGTCTTATCTGAGTTCCTTTATCAGGAAACCAACTATCAGACTTCCCAGATAGTATCAAGGAACTGAAACTTACTGATCATGTCATCTGGACAATGAAACTTCAAACCCCTCACCCATAATGATTACCTAGGCAACTACCTGCTTCCTGTTAACCAATTCTTGTTGGTTATTCTTGTTTTCTCATTCTTGTTTTCTCATTTATTTCTTCCTTGGGCTGTAAGCCCCTAATTTTAGTAGGTCAGAGAGATAGATTTGAATCTGATTTCCCATCTCATCAGCTGGAGTACCACCCAATTAAAACCTTCTTCCCTGGCAGTACTCATTGTTTCAGTGGTTGGCTTTCTGTGCAACAAGAACAGGAACTAGACTAAACCCCTAGCATTTAGGTAACAGAATGACTAC
The DNA here is from genome assembly GCA_963573385.1 of Cacajao melanocephalus. NCBI lineage: Eukaryota > Metazoa > Chordata > Mammalia > Primates > Pitheciidae > Cacajao > Cacajao melanocephalus. Next base: position 19,114 of record CAUYLG010065598.1, read on the forward strand.
TGCTGATTAGAACATTTTGTTGCAGGAAAAAACACTTTTTAAGTTGTATTGGTTTTGTTTTTCACTCTGATCCTGCTTTGCTGGACTCCTGGCATTGCCTCTTCTCTACAAGAGCAAAAGTTCTATGGGATCATAACAGAAATAACCAGTGGTTACAATACTGGCAAAAGTGATTGAACATGTGAAGAAATGTAGAGAGGTTAAGGAGTTGTAACCCTAGTAAAAGTAGGTGCCTAAGAAGAAAGTGGTAGATCATAACTGATCAGGTATTCCTTGATAATACTACTATGGGTTACCATGTTTTCTCCCACTGAAAGATAAAAAGGATCATATGCACATTTTAAGTGGTCTTGAGAACTTTAGAGTCAAGGATGCTTCTGAGTGTGGGCTATCTTAAAGCTAAAGATTCCAGAAATTTAGCCTACATTTCAACTAGTAGTATATGATAAATCCTTTGATCCATGTTACTAGCAAGGATTGCCTTAAAGCAGTTTGTCACTGGCTTCCTCATGCCCTGTCAGTTCCTCTAGGTGAAGTGAATTACTTTCTTCCCTCCTCTATTTATCTGTCTGGGTCTGAGATCTTTAAGTCTATCCTCGTGGCAATAATTTAAGAATGTTAACTCATTCCTTTTAAAGCAATGGCTTCACTAGCCAAGAGCTAGCCTTCTAAATGATACTCTACTAGGATATTTTTTATATTAAATAAGTAGTTCAACAAATAGCAGCATCAAGAAAATGAAGAGGGGTTCTTCTAAGGGTTTTGTGTGATTAATTGATAGTAAAGTTTTGAGATGTTTCAGATGGTGAGTGCATATCTTGGTGTCTTTGGAAGGCTACTGCCTTCCTGCCCCAATATGCCAGTAGCTGGAAAGACATAAATGACAGGCTATTTCTATATAAGATCTTGACTGCCTTTCTTCTGGACTGCATTACATGTCCATAAGAATACCTGCATGCATGTGTCCACATCTACACAATATTAATATAAAGACAAATGGGCAGCAAGAAAAATTTTGATGTAATGAAGAAACTATATCCAATTTTGTTGACTTTAGTCTTCATCTACTTGACCTGAATATAGGAAACACAAGGAAACCAATTATTGAGCACTTATAAGAAAGTGGTAAAATATAACTCAAATTATACAGTGCATGGGTCTATAGCAGTGACATCCACATGTTAATGCTCAACAGGGCAAAACTTATTTTCTCTTCAAGAACATTCTTCTTTCTCATAGGTAAACATACAATGGAGTTACTGATCCTCTTCAAAGTTACATTAGGAGGATGTGATTTATGTAGAAAAGAACCAAGTTCCCTCACTGTGCAGTGCACAGGGAATGTCATTACAGTAGAATAGTTTTAAAAAGTCATGCTATATTTTGCAAGCCAAATTATTAAAATGTAAATAAATGTGACACCCTTTTTAATTTCAAAAATGTAATTCTGTAGCCTCAATTTCATTTCTGAATCCTCAAGCCTGAGGATTTTGTCAACACACAAGTTACAAATCAAAAGATTTGAGATTTAATTGGGTTGTTACCTTGAATTTCTCCAAAAATGAAATATACCATAAAATGCTTATATAATGATGAAAAGATCCTAAAACCCAGTGGCTTAAAACAGTAAGCATATATTGCTGCTCATGATTATAAGACTGAAGATGTTCTGTTCTTGGCTAAACCCAGTCGTGTCTGTATTTGCTATATATTGGGCATGAACAGACCCTTTTCTGGCTAGGTTTTCTCCATGTTTGCAAGTTTTGCAATGAATCTACCACACCTACCTACCTGTGAGTAAAGAACTCGTGTTCAAGTAATATTCAATTCTTGGTGTTCAATTTTAACCAGATTCTATCAGTCAAAGGAAGACAGGGGAAGAAAAATCCCTCTAATTTTTAGTATTTTAAGTTTCAAATAAATGACTCAGTAAATTTTATAGTAATGCTCCTCTCTTTTGCCTTACAAAGTCCCTCAAATATTTTTACTAATTTTGGAAAGATAGTGATTCTCTGCAAAACTCATCCTGATTGGGAGCACTTGAAGCAGTGAAGGGAATGCATTAAAAAGTAATGCCAGGATATTGTTGGTTCTTTCTCAGGAGACTTTGCCCCAGTCAAACTTCATTTCATGGCATGCTAGCCTATTCCCTAATAGGCTATGTTTTCTGTTTGTAACACAAGTTTTTTATACCATGGATCTGAATTCATGTTGTAATGAACTTTGATTCTGAGCTTTGGGGAAAAAAAAAGGCAAGAACTTAAAACTTCACTGAGCAATTTTGTTACTGGGTAACATACAGCACTTACAGCCAGAAACAGGGAGACAGTTTTCTGACTGATTTGAAAAGCGATGAGAAAGAAAACATCTGAAGAAACAGCACATCTGCACAAATTCTTCCTTAATTGTCTATGTACAGCTAAAGTTCAATAAAATAACTGTGAATCTTTCAAAATTCTATGCCTCAGTGGAGACATTAGTCCATTTCTATCTGACAAACTGAGATGCCATTTGCCCAAACTCATCAAACAACATTGCTTGTTATATATAGGCATACTAGATCCACAAAAGACTCAGGCAGTTTCTGGTAATTTAGCTAAAATAATAATTAAAAGACAACATTTTAAGTACTATTTTCAGGGGGAGCACTAGAACAAAAATCTGTAAGCAGAAGGTAAGTGAAAAATACAAAATTGCTTAACTATAAATTCTAAGAATCAGACGACATAATATGTGTGATGTTATGCACTCAGAAAATATGAAGTTTAGTATGAATAAAAAGCAATTACCTCAACTCCTTACCACTTTCCAAGTTTTTCGATGAGCTCTGAAAATTTAACATGTTAATAGTTAAAAATCCTATGTGAATTTTAACATCTTAATACTTGCCAATTAAATAGAAAAACAATTGAATTATTTTTGTATTTAATGTATATATTTGGTGAAGTGGGAGATCACTAAACATAGTGATTTTCAATCTGTTTTTTAAATTGATTAAAGTGAACCACCTATATATGGAAAATATTTAACTTTTCCCCTAATAGTAATGTTGTTTAATGTGCAATTTTACCTATTTTTTTTAGAGAATAATGAAATCTAACAATTCCCATAGGTTTCCTCCTTTGTAGAATCTTACACTAGCACACATAAAAATTGTGTGCTGCCATTTATCTTTCTAATTTTAAAATTTACTTTTTATACATTTAAATGCTTAACACTGCAGAATGTATTACTCGGATTTATTTTTCTCAAATGTCATATACCAAATAATTTTTTAATTACCCCAGGTAACTTAATATTCAGAAGCAGAAATTTTGGCTACATTCATTTGTGATTAGTTGAGGCTAGTTAATAGACATTCAAGTAATACAATGAATATTCACCTTTCCCCAGCCCACATGAAGATATATTCCTCTCAGCAAAGAAAGAACTGGGCTTAGAGTGTGTGAAGCGTGAACTATTATGTTAATATTTTAATATTAACATAATTTAATATTTCAACAGTTAAAATATTCTAATAAAAATCACTACAAATGTATTACACCAACTCAATGAAGCTTCTATATAAAATGATGATAGAAACAGGCTGGGCACTGTGGCTCATACCTGTAATTCTAGCACTTTGGAAGGCTGAGGTGGGAAGATTGCTTGAGAACAGGAGTTTAAGGCAAACCTGGGCAACATCCATCTCTACAGAAAATTAAAACAGTTAGGTGGAGGCTGAAGTGAGAGGGTTGCCTATGTCCAGGAGGTATCAAAAAGAGTGTGATAGATATGATTAGTAAGAAATAATTTCTTAACATTGATACAAAGATTCAATTTGGAATAGTCCGAACTATGTTTATCTTCTTGAAATCTTAAGAGCATTGGAATGTTGGGGATGTTAGGTATATTAACCATTTCAAATATGCCCAGATCTGTAGTCAACTGTCGTATTAGCATATTACTCTTTACCTAAATGTTCACCAATACTACATAGTATATTAGGTGGCTTAAAAAAAAAACCAAATAAGCAACAGTAACAGAAAACTATGCTCTTGCTGGGGTTGCTTTACTATCAATACTTAAATGATAATACTGAAAATATATCACACCATAATATCATTGTACTTGGCTTTTATTCCTATTATCTGGTTCATTTTTTCTGTCCTACATGGATTCTACATGACGGATACACGTCAGTATTTTCCAGGTTTATGGCTCCCTTCTACCAGGTCTTGGCAATTTACTTACTATGCTTAGGAAATGTAAATTAACTTCATATTAGATTTTAAAACAATTTAAAAAATTAAATACAAATATATACTAAAAGTTTTGGAGGACTGCATGATCTGTGCCATGAGTCTTATGCTGTATTCTATCCTTTTAAAGCACTGTGAAAATATACAGTCACCAACTAAATTGAATAAATAATGATGAAAATCTGAGGAAACTCTACATTGTAATCTGCCCTAACCTCTATGAAACTAGAAAATACAAATCGGTGAATGCCCCAGGTTTGGATCTTGAAGATAAATGATTCTTTCGCAGTTTTAATTTCTGTTTTGCTTGCAGTTAAAACACAAACCTACCATCAAAATAAAGTTTCAAGTCTCACTGTGCTCTGGGGATGTGTTTGTTGGCATATACGAACGTAAAATATTTGAATGAGATGGACAGTCTTAACTGGAACTGTTGAACTCTTTCCTGGTACACAGGATCCTTTCACATTTGGGCAACTATATTTGTGAACTACAGAGGTTTACACTAAGTGTGAATAGCCAGTGATTTTCAAATTAATATGGAAAATAAAAGTAACAGTGTCTAGAATTACTTCCTTCTGCCACTAACTGTGAATTAATATTCTCCTGCTAAAATTACCTTTGTATATGCTAAGATATGCATGCTCCAAGTCCTTAAAATTTTGGATGCCCATATCCCGAGAATGTAGAGAGATGACTGACAACCACTATGTTATTCATTATCATGCAGTCCTCTATGACTTGAGTCGTTCTCAAATTGCTCATGATTCAAGGGATATGAGTGAGTTGTATCTTATGAAATTACTTATCTATAAATGCCACAGTTTTCAATATTTACTTTCCCAATTTCTATGAAACTGGTCTCAATATGGTTCCTAGAATTCTTTGTGAGACCTGGATATTTGAAAAAAAAAATATACTTCAACTTCATTGGAGACTGTGTAAAAGAGAGGAGAGAGCCCAGGCTTTGGGTGGTCGATTAGCACTAAATCCAAATCTCACAGGGTGATTTTCCTTGAGAGGATCATCAAATTTCTTTGGAACAGTTTTCTTATTAGTAAATGGTGATTTACCACATAACCTATACTGTCATGTGTCTTGATAATAGCATAGATGAAAACTCCTGACACAGAGTAGGTCCTTAATAAACAGTAGTTTTTGAGAGACACTTGTACAAGCCCAGGGAGTAATTTGGTAAAGAACAAAATCAGCAGTGTAACAGTGCTGACTCCATGTTAGAGAAAAGTTTGCTTGTTTGAATATAATTATTGCTTTTCTTAAGTATGAAGATTATTTATTTAAAACAGCCTTGGGAATACAGGACCTTCAGCAGAGATAAAAGAAAATATGCAGAACAACCACCCTGGAATGGGCTGGCCAGCCTGATAAGAATAGGCTAAGCATGTCTGCACAGGGCCGCAAAATACTGACCAAGAAAACAATCACTAACTGCCTGCCTGAGACTATGCATGTTGCACAGGAATGATATGATCACATTTTTTCCTAATTGCCCTTAAAATCCCCTGATCCAGAGGCACAGCTGGGAATGATGGTCTTTGAGCTGTAGTTCACTGACTTCCCTGGGTTGCTGGCTTTTTAAATAGAGCTAACTTTTCTTCCACCAAAGCTAATCTGTGGAGTTTTTTGGCTAGGTGATGAGTAGCCCAGACCTGAGTTCAGCTACAGCAGGGTGGCTTTATGGTGGAAGATATCCTGAGGGAATGGCCCACCTTAGAAAGTGTCACTTTCAGCAAGATGAGTTTCCTTTTAGGGACATTGCACCGTGGTTCCCTGTGCCTGGAAAGCTTTTCCCTGTTACTGATTGTTTCAGGTCTCTGTTCAAATGTCACTTCCAAAGTTAGAAGCCTCACCATGGCTCTTAGTTCCCTTATTCTGCTTTATTTTATCATTACTAGATAAGATGTAAAATATTTGTGCATACTTGATAGACTATTAATCTAATCACAGAAATTTACATTTGTTTGTAAATGGAAAATAACATGTCTCTTTAGCTTTACATAATAAACCTCCTATAATCCTACCATTAAGCTTAGCCTAAAGCTGCCTCTTACATATTTTAAGTTCAGCCTAAAGGTTTTTCCCTATATAGTAAACTGAAACCTAACTGGATATGTAGACAGAGTAACCTACTTTTGTGCCAGTCACTAAGTTTTGAACAATTAAAGGTGACCAACCCTTCAAACTGTGTTCAAATAAGGCAAATGCTGAGCTATAACCAATCTGGCTGTTTTTGTACTTCAGTTCCATTTTCTGTATGTCACTTTTCTTTTTCTGTTCATAAATCATCTTCCACCATGCGGCTACACTGGAGTCTCTCTGAGCTTACTCTAGCTCAGGAGGCTGTCCGATTCATGAGTGCTTCTTGCTCAATTAAACTGTTAAATTTAATTTGTCTCGGGTTTTGCTTTTAACACTACATTTGCCTTGAATTTCTTTTACTTTTCAAGCCAGAATAATATCTAGAACAAATGTTACTTGGACACACGGCTATATCCACACATTGTTTTCATAACCTTAACTAAAACGGGTTGCTTCTCCTTGGAGTATTCTTTCAACACATGTATATGCAGATAATTCTTGTTCTAGCAGATATGATTTTTTTTATGTGGTGGAAATAACATCCCAAGAGGACATTTGAGAAAAACTGAAATGATGAATATTAACAATAAAACAAAACTTTTTACCAAGGTGACCTTTTCACTATTTCTCTTCTGATAATCCTTGATTAAAGATTTAGACTTTTGCTTGTACCTTAATCCCCTTGAATGATGTGAAACTATTTTACTCCAAAAGGTATCTTTTGGCATATTTTGAAATGGCTGCATTAGGCTTAGCAGAACGAGGTGGGGAAATTGGCATCAGTAGAGAATCTCCATTAATGCTTCCATGTCTTCCTTTTCTATGCCTTTCCTAGATCTAGGAGACATTGAGAGTCTGAGACTTTTAAAGATCTGAAAAGAAACATTCACCATGTATTCCCTCTGACAGAGACTCCATCTACATAGCAAGGCCACTTTCCTTGGCCAACTCTTTCTTTCTCTCTCGTAACCTGTCTTGCTGCTAAATCTGTTGTATAAGGATCCAAGTCCCCATTTATTCTGTAACCTTAAGATGGTATATAAGCTTCTGTTACTTGTTGAAAAATAGGATGTTTATTCTGGAGGCTCCCATGTATATACCTTAAGTAAATTTGTATGCATTTTCTCTTATTAATTGATAATGTCAGTAATTTTTAAGTGAACTTTTAGGCATCCAAGAGCCTATGACCCTTGTATTAGTCAGGGTTCTCTAGAGGGATAGAACTAATAGGATAAATCTATATATGTAGGGGAGTTTATTAATGAGTGTGGATTCACACAATCACAAGGTGAAGTCCCACAATAGGCCATCTGCAAGGCGAGGAGCAAAGAAGCCACTGTGAGTCCCAAAACCTCAAATGTAGGGAAGCTGATAGTGCAACCTTCAGTGTGTTGCTAAACGCCTGAGAGTTCCTAGCAAACGACTAGTGTAAGTCTAAGAGTCCAGAAGCTCAAGAACTTGGAGTTTGATGTTAGAGGGCAAGAAGCATCTAGCATGAGAGAAAAATAAAGGCTGGAAGACTGCTTTTCCCAAATTCTTCTGCCTGATTTATTCTAGCTATTCTGGCAGCTGATTAGATGGTGCCCACCCAGATTAATCTTGGGTCTGCCGCTTACACTGACACAAATGTTAATCTCCTTTGGCAACACCATCACAGACACACCCAGGAACAAAACTTTGCATCCTTCAATCAAGTTAGCAGTATTAACCATCATACCCCGACACCCTCAATTACTTTTCATCTTCTCTATGTTACAAAAATTCAGGTACATGTCTTAAGTCAGATTTTAAACAAGTAATCACAGTTTAAAGACAGTGTCATTTACAGGATTAGCTATTCAAAATGTACTGAATGATGACTGAATAAAAGAATGAACACACAATCATATTTTAGTCAGAAAAGACTATATTATCTGATTGTTACAGGCAGACTTACGACAAGGCTGGGGCTCAGGCAGGGAGGCCAAGTGAGTTCTTGTCTTCACACAGGAAAGAATTCAAGAGGAAGTCATCGGAGTAAAGTGACGTAAACATATTAATGAAAGTAGAGGAATAAGTGTCACTACCTGGTAGGCAGAGTAGCCCTGTTGGGCTGCTGACTGGCTGTGTTTATGACTGCTTCTTAACTACGTGCTAAATAAGGGGTGCATTATTCAGGAGTTTTCTGGGAAAAGAGTGGAGAATTCCTGGAATTGAGCGTTCTCTCCTTAGACCATAGAGGGTAACTTCTGGGAATTGCCATGGCATTTGTCATGGTATGAATGGGAGTTTCTTTTACCATGATAATATATTATAGTTAGCCTATAATGAGCAGTGAGGGTAAGAGATTGCTTCTGTGGCCCTCTTGGTTTTGGCAGATTTTGGCCAGCTTCTCCACTGCATCCTGTTTTGTCAGCATAGTTTTGTAACCTGTGTATTGGGAAACTAGTCCTGCCCAACTTCCATGTCATGGTGACATAACAGCAGCTTAAATGCTGCCTCTGTAACTTACTAGCCTTGTAATTTTAGGCAGGTCACTTCAACTTCCTGTGCCTTATTAGGTTACTTTTCTGCATGAAGGGGCTGATTTTGTTTTTGAAATAATTGTTTTGAGGACTAATTAAAAGGTACACTTAACAGATATGAAATGTTGGTTTATTTTTCTCTCTCGGCTCAGAATATTCTCTTGGAGATCATCCATTTCTCAATAGATCATGCTTTGCTCACTATCTTTTTGACGAACACTAGAAGTATACATAAGATCTACCTTCATTGGGGACTGCATAGTTTTCTCAGCTCTTTTCTTTCCAGATACGATTGAAAGCTCAAGGGTCATCTTAAGACTTTAACCATCACCACATCTTTTAAGCCATTTTTGTTTCTTTTTGACAGCACGTGTTGTATTTTACAGCAGTCAGCCCTATGTACCAGTAGCCACTCCCTTATGTTTATGAAAAACATGGTTCCCAGAGTTATATACTTGTTTTCTAACCGCTATACCTCTTTTATTTCTCTAAATCAGTGGTTCTCATACTTTCTGACCTTAAGAACCATATTTCTTTTTAAAAATCTTTGGAAAAAATCAAGGACTCTCTGTTCATCTGGGTTATATCTATATATCTATATTATACACAAATTTAAACATAAATGTTAATGTTTATTTGAAAATATCAAATCTGTTGTATGTTAATAGAATAGCATCTTTTCATAAAATATAACTTTTTCAAAACGGCACAGTGAGAAAAGTGTTTTATTACATTGTGAGTGTGAACCTCTTTAATGCCTAACTTAAGGGGATGCAGCTGGATTTTCAGTTTTGCTTTGCCTTTAGTCTCTTGCAATATATTGTCTTGGTCGAAGTATATGAAGAAAATTTGGTCTCACATTGAAAGGTGGAAAAACCTGGAGAAGTTTGATAGTTGTATATTCAGATAATTGTGGATATTGTTTATACTGCACTAAAACTGAACAAGTGGTAGTTTCTCAAAGTTTTGTACAATATAGAATTTAAAACTATATTTAAAAAACTGGATTCAGTCATTTTAAAATCCATTGACATATCTTGCACTGTGAATGGACTGTTTACCCATGTGTGATTTTATAACCATATATTGGTCATTTGGAAAGTATGGCTTCACTGAGGTTAGCAATTCTTTTCAATATTGACATGTTTCATTAAGCAATATTTAAATTACATTTGTCATTACTGATGTCATCAAGAGAACATTTAAATAGAATGTCAAGCACATGAAAGCAGATAGAAGTTTTTTTTTTATTTTAATATTGATTGAAGGCTTGACTTGTATCATTGGCAACAAATGCTATCAGTTGGTTTTCCCAAAGTGACTGGGTCACTTAATTCATCTTAGAATACTAGTCAAATGTTTAAATGTGCATAACTGTTGGTTAACTGTTAGTTGAACATTGTAGTAAAAATGTTATTCCGTTAAAAAAAAAATTCTAGTTTCACTTGTGACCCCCAAAATTTATACAAGTCCTTTTCTATCAACCAGTTATTGTTCTTCAGTCTGGATAACAGCAAATGTAAATTAAAAATAAAGAGACAATTCTTTGATCAATAGAGGAAAGACTTCTCCCTCCCTCACTTTTCTTAGAGGGTTTACTTTAGAAACTTTAGTAATTCCTTCTCAATCTTTTTGAAATGAATTTAAATCTCTTTAAAAGATAACAAGTCTTAAGCCAGCTTTACAACTCGGAGAAGTCTCAAGCACCTGAAAATCGTCCCTTGAGAATGTAAATATCCAAGGCAGATAGCACTTTCATCTCTCTGTATCCGTAAGTGTGTCTGTGAGAAGGTAGCAGCTTAACTGGTAGATGCCTTACTCAACTGCAAAACTTGTCAAAATTAAAAGTTTATTTTTACGTTGCTTAAAACCAATTAACAGATGGTCACTCCAATTACTAGATGAATTTAGGATGAATATTGTGTAATAAATGGTGCTGTCAAGTCTTACTTTGTTACAGGTAGTTAGACAAGCATGAGCAGGGGCTGGAGAGGGCTCTCCCCCACCCACTAGAATGTTAAGAGATGGTTCAGCAATGATCACATTGCCTCTCTAAACATGATAAATTGGCAGCTGGAGCCAGGGAGAGGCCACTTTCTGATGGTTTACACCTGTTGCACTGAAGTGTTAACACAGACGCTTAAGAGAAGCAGCTTCTTGGACATGTGCATAAAAAGACAAAATAGTATGACCTTCCAGGCCCATGACACCGGAAGAGGGAAGAAAGCCTCAGGTGGGCATACATATAACTTCCTAAAAACACTGTGTTTGCTCACTTCTCAATGGTAAGGAGAGAACTGTGCTTCCCCAAAGGGGGAAGTATCATGGGAAAGTAGCCTGTCTAGTCTAAAAGGCCTAGGTTCAAAGTTAAACATGGCACTTGACCATTACATGCCCACTTGGGTCTCTTCTAAGTGTTCTGTTCTTTCCTTTATTTCCTGTTGTAAAGTCTTTTTAAAAGAACTCGCACTCTGGCTGTGAAACTTGCCTTGGTCTCCTTTTCTCCCCTATGCCCTCAGTCAAATTCTTTCTTCTGAATAGTCAGAAATTGAGGTTGCTGCAAACCCATAGGGATTATCCACTGGTAATTTGGATACCTTCCACCAGTAACAACTTGAGCCCTATTTTCTTGATGTAATATGGATGTAGTAGGTTATACTGCTTGACTATGTAAGAGTGTGATTTCTATTTTTGTAATCTCTTAGCAGGTTGCCTATGATGTACATCTCATTTTGGTTTAATACTTGTTCAGTAATAAAACTGTTTTCATAAGCAGTTACTAACTTTGTGGAGAATTTTTCTGAATTGAAAGTTTTGTTTTCAGTTATATTTTCCCAACCTATACAGACACATATGTGTGCTTCCTGATTTATCACACAGGATGTTAAAAATATGTAAGTACAAGATTGAAGATTTAATTAAATCAATAATGACCATGTCTTATCAAGGAAGTTTTTAAGTAAAATTGTTTGTTTGCTTTTCTGGAAGTGCTTGGCCAGGAAGAATTCAATGAATACTATTGCAGCAACCTGACAGTCCCTTGGTTCATGCTGAAACACCAGAATCTTTAACCATCATTGGTTTTGCACAATTAGTGAAAATATAAACCAAGTGGAAAGTCAAATATATCTTAATATTGTCCAAGAACATAGTTACAACTTCATTAAATTCTTAAACCTCAGCCCAGGTATGCTGAGGTTTCCCCAGACTCAGCTTGTAATTAAATTGAAAGTGTTTTAATTCCATCAGGTTTAGGTGTGAGAGTCTCAAGATTCAAATCTTTTTTTTTCTGATCCTTATGGTCTGATTGAAAGGCCTGACTAAGCACCACACCTTTGGCTGATCATTAGGTAGAGGCCGTTTAGTCCTTTCTGATGTTCCCACAATAAGGTGAAGTCCATACCCTTGATTTGGTCTTTATCCTCGAGGACAAATTTTTAGGGGCCTTTTAATCTAAAACATTCTTAGTTTTATAATTTACTCTTTGGAATTGAGAATAATCTGCCTCTTCCAATGCCTCCAAATTTCTAGACTTCCTCTATTTCATTACATTTCTGTTTGCGTAGCTAATTTTTTTTTTTTTCCTGAGGTCATCTGTTTCTTGTAATACCTTGCAAAAAACCACCAGCAGTCAATGTACACTAGTAATGTTTTTACAGTAATTACACATTAAAGTTTGTTAGGTATATTATCTACCTCTCAAGTGCTGCAGGTGATAGATAATTTTACTAAATATTTAGAAACTACGTAACATATAATGTTATCGTGTTGAATAAGCTGAAATAGGACATTAATATCTAAAGGCTAATCTCACATTTTTGAGGCTTGAGTTAGAGCAGTGAACCGCCTTTGATAATATCTATAAATGGGAAATTACGGAAATTGATATTGTTTCTGGCACTGTCAACTTTTTTTTTCCATCATCAACTTCTAGCCTGACAATCTGAAGTATATCTTTGGTAAATGTGGTGGAGGAAGAGAGACTTGAGATTTTTAACATTGACAGTTAAATGCTCTAGAGCAGAGGTAATACATATTGCTTCATTATATGACCCACTGCCCAGATGTAGTCAAATAGCCCTACTCAAGTATAAGAATTATGAAAAAATTTGGCAGCTAAATGTCTAGTTTAAAAGTTGTTAAACATTTCATTTATTCCTGTAATAATAAAAACTAAGCAGCAGTTGATATAAGCTTTTTTTTTTAACTCTTTTCCTTTATACTACTTTAAAACATTTAAACAAGATGCATAGGTTATAAAGCACATGATAAAGTGCATTAAAACAATTGCAAATTATTGTAATAATCACTACTGTATTACTATGAATAATTAATAGTAATTATTGTTTCCTAGACTCTGAGAGTGAATGTTTCCATTTAAATAAAATTAATGGAGATCTTTCCTGAACTTAAAAAGCATATAATTAAATATTCCCTGAGATAAAGACAGTATGTCAAATTTGAAACATTTCTATTATTCTAAAGAAATATGCACTATACTAGCTTAGAATAAGTCTTAAATAACCCTCTATTTTTAAATTAGTTTTAGAAAATCACCATAGTACTTTGGACTGAAAGGTAGAGTTTTAGAAGTTGTGTCATGATTTATTCAAATAGATACTTTATGGAGACTTTCAAATTTAATATTTACTCTTGTAAAATTCATGAAATAGAGCTGTAAATGCACACATTAGCGATTTATCCCTGAGTCCCAGAAAACTTCCAATTGTTTAACAGAAGTTCTAGCCTGAGGACACAAGTAGATAGATCACTTGATAAGAATGTGTGGGCCATTCCTAAACTTACTGATTGTAAAAAATAAACCTCATGACTTATCAATAACCAAGACTATTTTTCAGAGTGTGAGTTGATTATTGTATTGGGAATCTCCAGAGAAATACCTCAAGAAAACTAACATCCTCCATCATTTTGTTCTAGGCAGGCCCTCCCTGTACAGGAGGGTTGACATCTGACCACATTAGTGAACATGATGGTCTTTGCTTAGTTTACTGATTCAAGTGCTTGTTGTTTGTAGAAATACCCTCACAGACACACCCAAGTTGTCATTCATTTGCCCCAGTCAATTGGACACACAAAATTAACTATCACAGTTGTATTTTACAGTAGAATCCAACTGAGCTAATTGTAGCAATATTCTTTTTTTAAAAAATATAAATATTTATGATAGTATTACCCATGAGATTATTATACAGTTTTTGCCATTAAAAGTAATGGCAAAACAGCGATTACTTTTCCACCAATTTAATATTAAATACAAATTTTGTGTGTTTTTGTTCAAGGGAATTTAAGAACTTGGAAGATAATGGTAGGAAAATATGCTACCAATGTTGATTAAGAAAGCTGAATTTCTATAATTTCCCATTCTAGTGTCTACTAGCTCTGAATACTAATAGGACCTGAAACAAGTAATAGTAGTACTATACTTACTAAGTTCTCCATTAGTAGTAGGATATACTTCAAAATACCTGTTGTATACGAGACATTGCTCATCAAATATGCACTTAATTATAGATAAAATTAACAACATTATGAACCTTGAGATTGGCATTCTTGAAAAGACGTACAAACAAAAACATTGCCAAGTTGAATGAAACTAGACCTGTCTCTTCATATGAACTCAACATTGTACCATCTATGATCTTTAACTTAAAAGTTTACTCCATATGATTTGATAATTCTGAAACCACTCTGCATGTATACTGGTATTGAACAAATAATTACAAGGATAGCAGAAGGTGGAAAGTAGGTTTATTTGTAAAAGGGTGAAGCTACAGATACAAAAAGGAATAAGGTTAGAATAAATCGTACGTTACTGGATTAGAGTTGTAGCCATCAGTAGGAACTCATGTATAATGTAATATAAATACAGATGGATAGAGAAATAAGTATAAAAATTGTTGGTAATGTTGGTATACCTACATATATTCCATAGTTCTGTTCACGGAATCAATAATGCCCCAGTAACAACAAACACATTGAACACTTGTTTTCTAATACTACTATCTAATAAAAAGAACTAGGGCTACTTGCAGAAATGGCTGATTCTAGGGACAGAATATGGAACGTAAAAGATGAACCTTGAATATCTTGTAGTACCACAAAGTAAAAACATAGTAAATTTAAATGCAATGACGGCGGTGTGTCAAAGGGAAATAGTAAACAACTGAAAGAGCTCTCACTGGCTAAGGCTGGGGAAGTTTAAGCAGTAAACAAAATGTAGTATGAAATTATAATTATAAAATGCATATCTATGAGTTCATACTGAAATAAATGACTGGACATATAAATGGGATAGAAGAGATAAATTTTCTTTATAGGGTTTCATATAATTTATGCAGATACTCTCTGCACTCAAGGACTTGCATAGTGACTTGTTTCCAAAGATTGCAGTAAAAAATGAGAGTGGTTATTTTATAGCACAGAAACCCGGGAAACCTCTCTCAGCCAGGTGATTAAAGTTAACATTGAAATCATGTTAATAGCACAAACCCTGGATGTGATGTGATGATAATGGCCTTTCACTTCCGTGGTCATCCTGCCAAAAACCCATCACCACCATCTTTCCGTGGAAAAAATGTCAGAAAAAATTCAGTTGAGGTACATCTTATAAAACATCTGACCAGTACTCCTCAAAATTGTCAATGTCATCAAAAACAAGGAAAACCTGAGAAATTGTTACAGCTTTGAATTGCTTAAAAATATATGATGATAATGCCATGTGGTATCTTGGATGTGACTTTGAAACAGGAAAAAACAAAGGAAATTAGGGGAAAATTAACAAAATTCAAATCAAGTATCATCTTTAATTAAAAAAATCAAAAGCCTACCCAACACCCACATTGACTGAAATTTCCATTACTGGGATGGCTGGAGTTAAGAGAAATTGACAAGTAAGAGACCCCTTTATTTGATGAAGTACAATGTGCAGCTCAAATCATTGAAAGTTCTATAAATCCTGAAAATTAAAAAAAATGTAGTGCTGGGATAGCTTTCCTAAGACTTGGAAATGACTTTGTAGCTATCTTTATCAGTTATTCCTCTTTGTAAAATCGCCTTAAATTCAGTTTAAATTTCAAAAGTATGTTTCTTCATTCCTCTTGTTAATATGCTTGTTTGTGAAGGTGGGTTGTATTTGGCTTGCGTTTGGCGCACCAGGAGTACAAAAATACCAAAAGCAGAACATTAGATACAACTTGAAATACAGGAAAAGATTATTGCCAAAAGTAAACGCTGCAGTGTTATACTTGAAGCATGTTTGTGATCGACAAATCTGGCAAAGAAAATTCTTTCTAGTATTGTGTCCTATATTGGACTCTGTCTTTTGGCACCTAAATATTCATAATTCTCAGGCTCAATTGGTAGGGCTTTTTAAATTGTTTATATATAATTCCTTTAAAATGGTGAACTATAGCTTCTCAAAGGATTTTTAAATTAGTTTCTACATTTTATTCTTTGACAGTATATCACTCAGGAAGAATAGATTAAATGTGCTGAAAAGGCAATGAAAACTCAAGAAGTTTCTTAATATGAAAGAATAAGATTAATATCAACTGCCTATCTTATTCAAGGCTACATTATGTAGTTTATGAACCATTCTTTGGCTCAGTTTTTTTTCAGGTGTATACTTGATCATAAACTCTGTAGTACCAAAATGAGTAGGGAAATTATGTCCTTAAATTCAAATATATCTTTTATTTCTCTTATATTGGTTTTTGAATAACTTATCCTTCAAACCATATTACCAGCCCATTTAATTTTTCTTTGTATTACAGTGTTAAGGGTATCACCTTATTTCTTGTTTTTGTTCCATATTTATATTCTATAGTAATAGAAATGCTTTCCTTGAGTGTAATGCTTTTAAATCACTTTGCAAGCACTTATTTCAATAGCTTAAATATAACATATACAATTTAGCCAGTTATATGAATTGTAAATTTTACTTATTTTTAGGGGGGCAAGGTATCACTCTGCTACCAGGCAGTGGCATGATTTTGGCTCACTGCAGCCCCCACCTCCTGGGCTCAAGTGATCCTCCCACCTCAGTCTCCTGAGTAGCTGGGAGTACAGATGTTTACCAGCACACCTAGCTAATTTTTGTGTTTTTTCTACAGTCAGAGTCTCCTCATGTTGCCAAGGCTGGTCTCAAACTCCTAAGCTCAAGCCATCCATCCACCTCAGCCTCCCAAACTGCAGAGATTACAGGCATGAGCCAACATGCTTGGCCTACAAATTGTAATTGTAGGAAACACCATCTATTAATGCCCAATTTAGAGATTTGCTTATTTTATCAGCTGAAGAGTTCTAATCCTTTCTTAAGTTCTGTTAAGCAGTTAAATGAAAAAATATGAATTTTGACCTCATGAAATCACATGATACCTGACTGCAATCTCAAACTACTGGGCACAATTGATCCTCCTGCCTCAGCCTCTGGAGTCCCTAGGACTGTAAGCACATGCCACTATGCCAAGCTAATTTTCATTTTTATTTTATGTAGAAACTGACTCTCCCTACGTTGCTTGGGCTTGTCTTAAACTCCTGGCCTTTCAGAATCCTATATTGAGTATTTTAAAGGAAGTTCAAAATTATGAGCATTTTACCTATTCATTAACATTAAAAATACACCCAAATATAGCTAACTTTAAGTCACAGAAATATCATATAAACATACCTTGCCATTTTATATCAGTGGGTAGTATGTTTCAGACCCAGTATTTCATATAAAAATGTGAGAAGATTGAACTCAAACAAGTTCACACTTTGAGCTCAAAGAGTTCAAGTGTCTTTGCAACTATTCTTCCAAATTCCAATCAAAGGCTGAAACCTTGATGGTACCTAGCCCTTTTAGGTCCTTGAGGGTGTCACATACACCTGAGGGTGTCTGAGCTATATGCATTCATTACATAAATTTCTAGTTTTCTAAAGGAGAAACTGGAGAGAGAATTATTGTGAGCCAGCATAAAAGAATTCTGAATTGGTAGAGGTTCAGTGGTATTGTTACAGATAAATCTAATTCACAGGGTGGAAATTGGGAACTAGGCCTGCAAAGATGCTTGTTCCCTGGATCTTGGGTGCAGGACATAATCTCTGTCAAGCTTTGTAACAGAGGAGACCTAGAAGAGGGCTGTCAAAGACTTACACTTTTTAATTTACTTTTTAATATGATTGAGTTTGAGTCCAACATCTGTTTTCCATTTGTCTCATCTATTTTTTTAAAAAAATCTTTTCATGTTTTCTTTTGGAATAATGTTATATTGTAGTGTTTCACTTTACTTTTACTATTTTTTCATTATCCATGCCTCTTTTGTTTACATTTTCATTATTCTAAAGCAGTGATTTTCAACCAGGGGCGATATTGCCCCCAAGATACATTTGTCAGTGTCTGGGGAAGTTTTTTGATTTTATATTGGACAGGGAGTGTGTGTGCTACTGATAGTTAATGGGTAGAGGTCAGAGATTCTGCTCAATATCCTATAATGCACAGGAGAGCCCTTCATAGCAAAGAATTATCTAAGCCAAAGTGTCAGTAGTGTCAGGATTGAGAAATTCTTACCTAAGATGCATAATATTACATCAAGTAATATTAAATATTAGATAAAAAATAAAAGTTTAAATAGTAGTTAGTATTAAGTATTACCTAATGTTAAACAACATTAAAGCAATTGTTAAAGTGTAAGAATCTTAAATCAGTGTACTGTACTTGTAGT
The DNA here is from genome assembly GCA_963573385.1 of Cacajao melanocephalus. NCBI lineage: Eukaryota > Metazoa > Chordata > Mammalia > Primates > Pitheciidae > Cacajao > Cacajao melanocephalus. The sequence continues at coordinate 37,684 of CAUYLG010065598.1, forward strand.
TATCCCCTTATATGTACTATTGTCCTGCATTTTACCTCTGTACTTGCTTATGTTATATGTTTATAAGCCTCATGAAACATTAGTTGTAATTTCCTTTCAATCGATTTTAAAGTGATTAAAATGAGAAAAAAAGATGTTTTTATTCACCCACCAAACTTTCTGTAAGTCTTCATTTCTTTGTATAGATCCCAATTTCCTTAAAATATTTTACTTCACCCTGAAGAACTTCCTTTAACTTTTCTTATATTCATGTCTGTTGGGAATATATTTATTCTGAGAAGGTTTCATTTTGCCTACATTTTAAGATATATTTCCATTGTGAATAGGATTCTAAGTTGACCAGATTTTTCTTTAGTTCTTCTATGGTGGTATTCTGGTTTTCTCAATGTCAAATAATTTCTGACACTAAGTTGGCTATGTCATAATATACCATTGTTCCTGTCTCTGTATATAGTCTTTTTTCCTCCTCCTTTAATTTTTATTTCCTTTGACTTGTTTTCAGCAGTTTTCTTATGATGTGCCTTGATATCATTTTCTGTATGTTTACTCTGCTTATAGTTGATTAAACTTCTTAGAACTGTGGATTCATAGTTTTGATCACATTTATATAATACTCTGTCAGTATCTCTTCAAATATTATTTTCTGCCTTACCCTAGATTTTTTCAGTATTCCAAATATATATCTATTAGACTACCTAATTTTATTCCTTAGATACTGATTGATATGGTTGGCCTGTGTCCCCACCCCAAACACCTCTTGAATTGCAGCTTTCATAATCGCCGTGTGTTATGGGAAAGACCCTTTGGGAGGTAATTGAATCATGGGGGTGGTTACCTCCAAGCTGTTCTGGTCATGGTGAGTGAGTTTTCACAAGATCTGATGGTGTTATAAGGGGCTTTCCTCCCACTTCACTCTGCACATCTCCTTGCTGCCACCATGTGGAGAAGGATGTGTCTGCTTCCCCCTCCACCATAATATGGTTTGGCTGTGTTCCCACCCAAATTTCATCTTGAATTGTCGTTCCCATAATCCTCACATGTTGTGGAAGAGACTCATTGGGAGGTAACTGAATCATGAGGGCAGGTTTTTCCCATGCTGTTCTTGTGATAGTGAGTAAGTCTTATGAGATCTGGTGGTTTTACAAAGAGCAGTTACCCTGCACACACTCTATTTCCTGACACCAAGTAAGACATCCCTTTGCTCTTCCTTTGCCTTCTGCCGTGATTGTGAGGCCTCCCCAGCAATGTGAAACTGAGTCCATTAAGTTATGCAGTCTTGTGTATTTCTTAATAGCAGTATGAAAATGGACTAATACACTGATGCTCTCCTAATCATTTATTTTGGGTTCAAAGGTACATGTGCATTTTGATATAGGTAAACCCCTGTCATGCGGGTGTGTTGTGCAGATTGTTTTGTATCCCAGGTACTAAGCCTAGTACTCAATAGTTATTTTTCTACTCCTCTCCCTTCTCCCACCTTTCACTAGGCCCCAGCAACTGTTGTTACCCTCTTTGTGTCCATTTGTTCTCATCATTTATCTTCCACTTATAAGTGAAAGCATGCAGTATTTGCTTTTCTTTTCCTGAGTTAGTTTGCTAAAGATAATGCCCTCCAGCACTGTAGGTTTTGTATTCACTCTGATGATGGTTTCTTTTGCTGTGCAGAAGTGCTTCAGTTTAATTAGATCTCATTTGTCAATTTTTGCCTTTGTTGCAATTGCTTTTGACATCTTTGTCATGAAATCTTTGCCCAATTCTCTGTCTAGAATGCTATTGCTTTGGTTGTCTTTCAGAGTTTTTATAGTTTTGGGTTTTAAATTTAGGTCTTTAGTCCATGTTGAGTTAATCTTTTATGTGGTAAAAAGGAGGCATCTAGTTCCAATGTTCTGCATATGCCTACCCAGTTATCCCAGCACCATTTATTAAGGAGTCTTTTCCCCATTGCTTTTTTTTTTTTTCCAGCTTTGTCAAAGATCAGATGTCCACAGGTATAAGTACTTATTTCTGGGATTTTTATTCTGTTCCATTGGTCTATGTGTCTGTTTTTGTACCAATACCATGCTGTTTTTTATACTGTAGCCCTGTAGTATAGTTTAAAGTTAAGTAGCACACTGATGCAAAAAATCCTCAACCAAAATACTAGTAAGCTGAATTTAACGGCACATCAAAAAGTTGATCCACCATGATCAAGCAGGCTTTATCCATGGGATGCAAGGTTTGTTCAACATATGCCAATTAATGATTGTAATTCATCACATAAGTAGAGCTAAAGACAAAAAACACATGATATCTTCATAGATGCAGAAAAGGCTTTCAATACAGTTCAGCATCCATTTATGTTAAAAACTTTCCACAAACTAGGCATTGAAGGAACATACCTCTAAATAATTAGAGCCGTCTATGACAAACCCATAGGCCAACATCATACAAAATGGTCCCCTTGAAAAGTGGCACAAGACAAAGATGCTCTCTCTCACCACTCCTGTTCAACATAATTTTGGAAGTCCTGGCCGGAGCAATCAGGCAAGAAAAAGAAATAAAGGTATCCAAATAGGAAGAGAAAAAGTCAAACTATCCCTCTTTGCAGATGATAAACCAAGGAGGGTAACAATCTCTACAATGAGAATTACAAAGTACTGCTCAAAGAAACCAGAGATGACACAAACAAATGGAAAAACATTCCATGCTTATGGTTTAGAAAACTCGATATTGCTAAAATGGCCATACAGCCTAAAACAATGCATATTCAATACTATTCCTATCAAATTACCAATGACATTCTTCAGTGAACTAGAAAAAGCTATTTGAAAATCATATGGAACCAAAAAAGAGCTCAAATAGCTAAGGCAATACTAAGCAAAAAGAACAAAGCAGGAGACATCTACCTATTAATTTATTAGTGTGTCTATCTCTCACTCTGTTTCCTTTTGAATAGTTGCTGTTAGTATGTCTTCAAGTTCACTGATGTTTTCTTCGATAAATAATTTTAATCCCATAAAATATTTTAAATATTTATTTTTAATTTATCATATAGTAACATAGCATTATATATGAATAATAATGAAAAATGTTACATTGTTAAATTACTTGGGATTCATTTGCTTCTGAGTTTTCGTAATGACAAATATGGAGCAGTGTCTACCTTTATGCTTTTATAGTTGTACTATTAAACACAGTTGTTCTGTAGGTTCTACTCAGTATCCAATGGAGAATGAGGGCTCTGCTTTCTGTCTAGTAAAAATTGTTTAATTGCTTGCAAGTAATGTTTTCTTTGGCTTTGAAATTTTACCCATGCATACACAGATTGGAACTCTACCAAAGACTGGAGGGGAGGTTTTCCTGGGCAGTTTTTCATGATCTATATTTGTTTATGAAGCTTCTTCATCTCCAGTATTCTGCTATACAAATAATAGCCATCTTAGCCTTTCCTTTCTAAACTTTAATGTCTGTCTCTTCATCTCGGCAAGATCACTAGACTAGTTTTATAACCATCTTTGCTGAGGCTTAGAAACAGATTTCTACAGCAATCTAGGACACTTGTAGGATTTACCTCTTTTTTTTTTTTTATTTCAAGTATCCCAATCCTTCAAGATCCATTGTCCAATATCTGAAATCGTGTGTTTTGTTCAGTTTTTCAGGTGTTTATGGTAAGATTACAATTCTTGAGTCAGTTAACCTTTTCTAGGAAATTCTATAAACTTCAAGATACGCAAACTGGAATATTTTGTGAGCTTTTAGAGAACTGGCTGACTTCTATTTTTCTGGATTTTTGTTAATAAAAATAAACGTGGTTCTTTACATTTTGTTAATAGAAGTTACATTATTCTCTCTAATGTGAAATGCAGTATTTAATAAATTTATCCCCTGAATCCTGATTACCTCCTACTACAAAAACACAACTCCCCCAACACACTGACACATCATACACACACAATATGCACACACAAAATGAGTGACCTCCTTGTGAATTCAGTGATGACATCTCTATTGCCAAATTCTCATCTCATCAGCATTTAACATTATTAATTACTTCTTCAAACACCTTCTTCACTTTTACTTTCAGAACACCATCTCTTGTTTTTTCTTCTTGTTTAGCAGGCTTCTTAACTCAGATTTCTTTGTTATTCCTTGTGTATCCTCAAAGCTGTTAATGTTGAAGTGCTTCAGGGCTTAGTAGTTGGTGCTCTAATCTTTAACTGCACTTTCTCCTCTAGTGATGTCATCCAGCTCATGTATGTATCATTTTTTTTAAGCCAGTAACTACAATTGATATCTCCAGCCAGACCATTTGTCGGAACTCTTAACTTTGTATATCCAAATATTTGCTGAACATTTCTACTTGAATCTTTCTAAATATCTAAATTATAATGTGTGAAACTCAACTTGTTTGTTCTTCCAGCCCAAAACCAACTTTACACTCTCTGCTTTCTCATCTAATTTGATAGCACTAATATCCTCCCAGCTGCTTTTCCTTGGCTCTTTACATCTTTGGCAGTTGATATTCAATGTGCCAGGAATTAATCATGATATTGTCTTCAAAATATATCCAGAGTCCAGTGACTTCTCTCTGCCTCTGCTGCTACCAGCTGGTATTGCACAACTACCATAATTTCTTTACTATAACGAATACTTAGAATATAAACAAGTTATTATAAGCATAGGTACTTGAATAATATTTATAGAATGTTCAGCCACATACTATAATAGCAATAATCCTATATATTTAGTGTTATTACTTGATTATTCATAGTTTTATTACAAGGAAAAATAAAACCTTCAGAAGGTTAAGGCCCAAAATGATAATACACATATTGAAAACTTTTGAATATATCTCATGGAACATAAAGATAGGAAATATAGCATGGACACTTGTAAGACTAAATAAGAAACTGGCAAATCAGGAATTAGCCCCTGGCTCTGGATGTACATAATCACTCAGGTCCGGATAACTTAAATAACTTGTTCTTAAATTTCATATTGTCACTGCTCAACACCTGTATGTACTATTCCCTGTCAAGTATGTTCATGCTTATTCAGCCAACTGGTTTAAGGTTGTTACGTAAAGTCACAGAATATAAAGATGTGCCTTCCAGGGCAGATAAAGGCATTCTAAAAAGGTAGTAAAGCATTATACAGATTTGAAGGAAATTTTAATACAATAATTTTTATAATTTATTGCCAAATATCGAACTTCCAAGAGTCCAAAGAATTTGCCTAACGTCATTCAGCTATTAAAAACTGTGATGTATATCTTTGTAAAATGAAGTCAAAATTATCTGATTGCTAGAATAAATCACATTAGTCTCTGCACTTTAAAAATCTTCTATATTTGGTGCTTAGAATATGCTAGCCTTATAGAATGATTCTGGTAGTTTTCCCTATTTTATATATGCATGGAGTGTTACGTATATTTATTGTAAAAAATTCCTGTTGAAGTTTTGTGTCATGGTCAGGCTAGAATGATCAATCAAATGTATATAATGTATCTATAGCTATACATCTGTATCCCTATATCCATGTAAATATATTTGTCTTGGTTTGGATAATTTGAAAGGATTTTATTAAGGCTTCACTAACAGAAAATCACACCTTTTTGCTTAGGATTGTCTTGACTATGTGGGCTCTTTTTTGGTTC
>CAUYLG010065599.1:0-82814 GCA_963573385.1 Cacajao melanocephalus
ACCAAACTATGCAGGAGATCCTCTTCAGACAGCCCAGTGCTTATCTAGCCTGGCAAGGCCATCTAGCTGCAACCAAAGGCAGCCCTTGGAGACTCTGCTATCCTAACGTGGGATACAGAAGTTCACAGCCTTTTGACTTAAAAGACCTGAGAGGTGGAGGTTGTGGTGAGCCAAAATTGCACCACTGCACTCCAGACTGGACAGCAAGAGTGAAACTCTGTCTCAAAAAAAAAAAAAAAAGAAAAAAGAGAGACCTACCCCATTTCCCCTCTCCTGACCCTTATCCTCCAGGGCCTCCACCCTGTGCTTAATTTGGTTCCCTGCTTGGTGGTATCTCTTTTCCATTCAGCCTACAAACTTTGCGCTCTTCATCTTTTTGTTTTCATTACACTGTTTGCAGATTCATTGAGGTATAACTGACATACAATAACCTGCACATATTTTGTGTGTCTGATCTGATGTACATTGACATACATATACACAGTGGAACCATTACCAGAATCAAGATAATGAACACACTTATCTGCATTTTTTTGACTTTATGATGGTGCAAGAGTGATACGCATTCAGTAGAAACTGTACTTCCAGTACATGTACCACCATTCTGTTTTTTCATTTTCAGTAATCACTTTTGGTATTCAATAAATTACATGAAATATTGAGTACTTTATTATAAAATAGGCTTTATGTTAGATGATTTTGCCCAACTGCAGGGTAATAGTATTCTGAACACATTCAAGGTAGGCTAAGTTAAGCTATGATGTTCAGTAGGTTAGGTGTGTTAAGTACATTTTTGACTAGCAACATTTTCAACTTAAGATGGGTTTTTTGGGACATAGCCCCATCATAAATTGAGGACCATCTGTAGTTGTACAGATGTATTTCTGGACTCTCTGTTCCATTGATCTATTTGTTTCTCTTAACATCAGTACCATTTTGTCTTTGAAATTAGGTGGTATAAGTCTTCCAAGTTTGTTCTTTTTGAAGGTTGTTTTGACTATTCTAGGTCCATTGCATTTTCATATGATTTTAAGAATCAGCTTGTCAATTTCTACCAAAAAGCTTTATGGGATTTTTATCAGTTTGAATCTATAGATCATTTTGGGGGAGAATTAAAAACAAGACTGAATCTTACGGTCCATTAACATCTCTCTCTACTTATTCAGGATTTCTTTAACTTCCTTCAGCTATATTTTGCAGTGTTTAGCGTGCAGGTTTTACATCTTTTGTAAGTTTATTCCCAAGGTTTCACAGTGTTTGATGCTACTGTAAATGGTATTGGTTTTTTATCTCAATTTCCAATTGTTCATCGCTGCCACATAGAAAGACAATTGATTTGTATATGTTGCCCTTGTATCTTACAAACTTGCTAAATTCACTTTTTTTAGACTCCTAAGGACTTTCTGTATAGATTATGATGTTTTTAAATAAAGAGTTTGACTTCTGCCTTTCCAATCTTTATGACTTTTACCTCTTTTCTTGCCTTATTGTACTGCGTAGTACTTACAGTAAAATGTTGAATAGAATTAAGGACAGTGGACATACTTGCCTTGTTCCTGATTATGATTAAGTATAATATTAACTGTAGTTTTTTGTTTTTGTTTTTGTTTTTTTGTTATTACAGAGTCTCGCTCTGTTGCCAGGCTGGAGTGCAATGAGGCAATCTCAGCTCACTGCAACCTCCACCTCCTGACTTCAAGTGATTCTCCTGCCTCAGCCTCCTGAGTAGCTGGGACTACAGGCAGATGCCACCACACCCAGCTAATTTTTTTGTATTTTTAGTAGAGACGGGGTTTCACCATGCTGGCCAGATGGTCTCGATCTCTTGACCTTATGATCCACCCACCTCAGCCTCCCAAAGTACTGGGATTATAGGCATGAGCCACCACGCCTGGCCAACTGTAGGTTTTTCATAGGTGCCCTTTAATGGATTGAGGAAGTTTCCTTCTGTCCCTTGTTTGTTCAGTGTTTTTAGCAGGAATGGATGTTAAATTTTGTCAAATGCTGTCTGCATCTGTTAAGCTAAGTATATGGTTTTTCATTATTATTCTGTTAATACGGTGAATTTTGTTGTTTGATTTTCAAAAGTTAAAGAAACCTTATATTCCTGAAAATTCTGCTTGTTCATGTTGTGCTATCCTTTTAATATACTATTGGATTCTATTTATAAAAAAAAATTTTAGAGAACTTTTACATATACATGTATGAGGGAAACTGGTCTGTTGTCTTCTTTTCTTCCAATGTGTTAGTCTGGGTGTTCTATCAGAGTAATGCTGGCCTCACAGAATGAGTTGGAAAACATTCCCTGCTCTTCGGTTTTCTATAAGGGTATGTGTAAACTTGGTATATGAGTCCATTTTCACACTGCTGTAAAGACATACCCAGACTCAGCAATACACAAAAGAAAGAGGTTAATTGGACTTATAGTTTCACATGGCTGGGGAAGCCTCACACAATCATGGCAGGTGAAAGGTATGTCTTGCAGGGCGGCAGACAAGAGAAGAGGGCTTGTGCAGGGAAACTCCCATTTTTATATAACCATCAAATCTCATGAGACTTATTCAGTGTCTTGAGAACAGCATGCTAAAGACCTGCCCCCATGATTCAATCATCTCCCACTGGATCCCTCCCACAACATATAGGAATTATGGGCACTACAAGATGAAATTTGGATGGGGACATAGCCAAACCATATCACTTGTTATTATTCATTCCTCAAATGCATGGTAGAATTCTCCCAGAATTCCAGGATGGTGGTGGAGCCACCAGTTGGTGGAGCAGTCAGAACACAAAAATTTATAGATTAAGTTTGCCATCTTATATGGGCACAGTTTGTGGCACCCCAAAACAATTACAATAGTAACATCAAAAATCATTGATTATAGATCACCACAATAGACATAATAATAATAAAGTTACAAATATTGCAAGTGTTATTCAAAATTTGACACAGACATAAAGCGAGCATGTGCTGTTGGAAAAAATGGTACCAACAGATTTGTTCAATGCAGGGTTGCCACAAACCTTCGATTTGTAAAACATGCAGTATCTGTGATGCACAATAAAGAAAAGTGCAATGAAATGGGGCGTGTGTGTCTCTATTCCTGAGCTTTGTGCTTGGATGCAGTTAAATCACTTAGCAATCATTTGATCCTCCAGGCTTGCCTTTCAGTTTTCTTTGGTAGGATATCCTGTAATGGAATTTAGGCCCACTACTGAGGCAATACCCTTCCGAGCACTACATGAAGGCTGAGAGGTGCCCAATGCCCAGGGTACTACAAGGTTTTTCCCATTGGCTGGTGAGAACGTGAACTGTTCCTGGCTGTGTGACCTCTAGGGATTGTTTTGCCCACTCCTTTCTGATGGTTTTTTCTGTCTTCAGTAGCCTCAAAAACATGGGTGGATTAGCACTTAGCTGAAGACTTGAAGAGGACGCTCTGTATATCTCCAAAGTTCTCTCTGTGTGCAGCTCTTTCCCATTCGGTACTCTCCCCTCCAAGTCCTAGCTGCCTTGGTCACCAAGGGAGACTACTGGTGTCTATCTGGGTTACGCTTTGTGATGATTAATTTGAGGTGTCAACTTGACAGGATAAAGGGATACCCAGATAGCAGATAAAGCATTATTTCTGGGTATAATGTTCCAGAAATAATGCTTTGTCTGCTATCTGAGTATACCTTTAGCTGGGTATCCCTTTAGAGTGTTCCAGGAAGAGATTGGCATTAGTATCAATGGACTAAGGCCAGGCATGGTGGCTCACACCTCTAATCCCTGCACTTTGGGAGGCCAAGGTAGGTGGATCACTTGAGGTCAGGAGATTGAGACCAGCCTGGTCAACATGGTGAAACCCCATCTCTAATAAAAATACAAAAAATTAGCTTGTAATCCCAGGTGCCTGTAACCCCTGCTACTCAGGAAGCTGAGGGAGGAGAATCACTTGAACCCAGGAGGCAGAGGTTGTAGTGAGCCGAGATGGTGCCACTGCATTCTAGCCTGAGCAACAGAGCAAGACTCTGTCTCAAACAAAAAAAAGAATCAGTGGACTAAGTAAAGAAGATCTGCCCTTAACCAGTGTTGGCAGATACCATCCGACAGGCTGAGGGCCCAGATAGAACGAAATGGCAGAGAAAAGAAGAATTCTCTCTCTCATTCTCTCATTCTCTCTCTCTCTCTCTCTCTCTCTCTCTCTCTCTCTCTCTCGGAGCTAGAATACCCATTTTCTCCTGCCCCTGGACATGAGAACTCCAGGTTCTCTAGCCTCCAGGCTCTAGGACTCGCACCAGTGGCCTCCCAGTTTCTCAGGCCTTCAACCTCAAACTGAGAGTGACACCATCAGCTCCCTAGTTCTCAGCTCTTCCCATTTACAATGAGCCATCCGTGCTGCTGGCTTCCCTTGTTCACTAGCAGGCAGATGGCATATCATGGGACTTCTCAGCCTTCATAATTGTTCAAGTCAATTTTCATAATAAATCCCCTCTCATTTACCTGCCTACCTGCCTACCTGCCTACCTACCCAACCAACCTATTGGTTCTGTTTCTCTGGAGAAACCTAATAGACTCATCCCTGAATTGCAGCCTGGAAAGTGGCTGCAGGTAGTAAACTGGACAATCAAAGGCTCACCTCGTTTGTGTCTCTCCTCCCGGGGGTCACTGTTGTCCAATGTTCAATATCTGTTTTACATATTCTGTCAGGGTTTTAAATTTTAAAGCAGGGAGGCAGATTCTACCCCTATTTTTGTGTAAAATTTAAATACCACAAATAATCCGGAAGAAAAAAGCCTGTACTTACAAACCCTAAAAACCTAGCACAGAAAAGACTCACCTATCCTGGCAGTGAACGCTGTCCCATTTTCTTCCTAGCAATGCTGAACAGGATCAATTTATTTTGACAATTGTTATGACTACCAAGAAAGAAAGGAGCTTCCTTAAAAGATTTCTGGTCAGGCGCGGTGGCTCTCGCCTGTAATCCCAGCACTTTGGGAGGCCAAGGCAGGCAGATCACGAGGTCAGGAGTTTCAGACTAGCCTGGCCAACATGATGAAACCCCGTCTCTACTAAAAATACAAAAATTAGCTGGGCATGGTGGCGGGCGCCACCCATCCCAGCTACTCAGGAAGCTGAGGCAGGAGAATCGCTTGAATCCAGGATTCAGGAGGTTGCAGTGAGCCAAGATCGCACCATTGCACCCCAGCCTGGGTGTCAGGGTGAGACACTGTCTCAAAAAAAAAATTCTTAAACTTGGATTTACAATAAACAAATTTTACTCGTTTACCCCCACAAGTGGTAATTACATCATATGTCTCCTTTGCCTTCTGTAATTCTCTCATTGTAGCAGTTCTGTCATGCTGCAGGGGAATGCTATAGCCTTCGTCTTTCCCATTTGCACAGATGCTGCGTCTAGCTTTGACAACAACACAATATGATGTCTGGGAGGCTAAAATGCCTGTAAGGAGCCTTGCCAAACAGAAGGCTTTATACTACAAAGTGTTGTAACAACAAGCAAACACTGCTTTCCGAGAAGCAATTTCCTGCACAGAAAAGAGTTCTAAATTATTTCTGAAAGTGAGAGAAGCCCCATCATTTGGCATTTGATGATCCTCCACTGCCAAGATGAGAAGGTACTCTTCAAGCAGATCCTCCCTTGGACAGAAATGGTAGTACCTACGTGAGATAATGTTGGTAAGTGGTTTGGAAAAGAAGGTCAGAAAAAGTTGATTTTATTCCATGGTCCATGCAAACATCCTGGCCGGTGGGCCAGATGTGGTGGCTCACACCTGTAATCCTAGCACTTTGGGAGGCCAAGGTGGGCAGATCACTCGAGGCCAGGAGTTTGAGACCAGCCTGGCCAACACGGAGAAACCCTGTCTGACATGGCTAGGCTTTGTGTCCCCACCCAAATCTCATCTTGAACTGTAGTCCCCATAGTCCCCATGTGTCAAGGGAGAGACCAGGTAGAGGGAGAGACCAGGTGGAGGTGACTGAATCATGGGGGCAGTTTCCCCAACGCATGGCATGCGGTTCTCATGACAGTAAGTTCTCACAAGATCTGGTAATTTTATAAGTTATAGGGCTCTTCTGCCTTCACCTGGTAGTTCTCCTTCCTGTCACCTTGTGAAGAAGGTATCTTGCTTCCCCTTCACTTTCTGCCATTATTTTAAGTTTCCTGAGGCCTCCCCAGCCTTACTGAAATGTGAGTCGATTAAGCCTCTTTCCTTTATAAATTATCGAGTCTCAGGTATTCCTTCACAGCAGTGTGAGAACAGATTAATACATCATCTCTACTAAAAATACAAATATTAGCCACGTATTGTGGCATGCACCTGTAATCCCAGCTACCTGGGAGGCTGAGGCAGGAGAATCACTTGAACCCAGGAGGCAGACGTTACAGTGAGCCAGGATTGCACCACTGCCCTCCACTCTAGCCTGGGTGACACAGCAAGGCTCTGTCTCAAAAAAAAAAAAAACCCTGGCTGGACTTTCCTACATGCACATCAACACAGTCATCAGTGTAAGCTGGGCCTCATGTTATTCTGTAAAAGGTGAACGGTAAGAATAAACAGGGAAGGGTGTGTTGGGTGCATGGGAAATGACCTGTTAGGCAGGTAAGGCCACATTGAGACTCAACTAGGAAATGCTCAAAGGTTGTCTTCCAGGTCTCTGTATCCTCACATGACCTCCAGATTCCTTCTTCATTTTTCCTCCCCCAGTTCTTCCAGAGCTAACCCTGCCTTCCACCCCAGACCCGAGCAACTCCTGGACAACATCCTGTGTTCTCTCCAGACCTAATGTATGGTCTGTTGCCCATTTACAAAGAGATAGGTAGAAGTTGAGTGTAAGGACTTAGAAACTTTTATAGCAATCGACAGAATAATTTTAAATTAGTTGAATATAATAAATAATAATAATACAATAAACCAGGACTTGTATTTTGCACTTTTATTTTTCTTGTAATTCATTTTTGTTATATTTTGCAAAAGTAACTGTCCCTAACACTCCAGCCTGGGCAACAGAGTGAGACCTTGTGTCAAACAAACAAACTAACAAACAAAAAAGCAACAAACTAGTGCCAATATCCAAGAGTCTGTGAGAGAAGAAATATGTGAAGGTCCGCTGAAAATAAAAAAAAAAAAAAAAAAACAGACTGGCATGATGGCTTGTGTCCATAATCCCAACACTTTGAGAAGCTGAGGCGAGTGGGTCATTTGAGCCCATGAGTTCGAGACCAGCTTAAGCAACACAGGGAGACTTCACCTCTACAAAAAATACAAAAATTAGTTGGGTGTGGTGGCAGGCCCCTGTGGTCCCAGCTACTCTGGTGGCTGAAGTGGGAGGATCACTTGAGCCCAGGTGGTCAGAACTACATAAGCCATGATCATGCCACTGCGTTCCAGCCTGGGCAACAGAGTGACACCCTGTCTCAAAAAGAAAAGTGAAAAAACAAGATACAGACTGGGCACAGGGGCTCATGCTTATAAATTTTAGTACTCTGGGAAGCTGAGGTGGGAGGACTTCTTGAGGCCAAGAGTTCAAGGCCACCTCTGGCAATACAGCAAGACTCTGTCTCTACAAAAAAAAAAAAAAATGTTTTTAATTAACCAGGTCTGGTGGTATGTACCTTTAGTCCCAGCTACTTGTGAGGCTGAGATGGGAGGATCACTTGATCTCAGTTCTAGGTTACAATAAGCTATGATCATGCCACTGCCCTCCAGCCTGGGCAGCAGAGCAAGATTTTGTCTCAAAAAAAAAGGAATAGTCACCAAAGTTATGGTGGATATTTTGAGGGCAGGTATTCCTGATGATTTTATTTTCTTCCTTGTGTTTCTCATTTGAATGTTTATTTACAATAACCAGATATTATTTATATAAGAAAAAACTAACAAAACTAAACCATCCACATATCCTAGATTGTACCTTCCTTATTTCCCTCCTCCACGTCCCACTTACCCCTCAAGTCAAGTCCCTTGCTCTCTAATCTCATGCCACAATGACAGTTTAGGCTTTCATTGTCTCTAACGGGCCCCCTGCTTCAGTCTCTGCCCTTTCCAATTCTCCACATGGAAGCCAGGGTGACCTTTCTATATCGTGTATCTGTGCATGACACTCCTGTGCCTGAACCTCTTCTAAGCTGCTCGAAGCCCGAGCAGCAGTTTCTAATCTTCAGCACTGCATTTTATAGCCACAGCTACTTCCCTCTGTCCTTTCCTGAAGATTCATTCAAACATCATTCCCTTCAGCAGCAACTTCAGGATCTCTCCTCCTATTTTCCTGTAGTACTCTGTGTATTTTTAGTAGAAACAAGGTTTCTCCATGTTGTTCAGGCTGGCCTCGAACTCCCAACCTCAGGTGATCCACCCACCTCTGCCTCCCAAAGTGCTGGGATTACAGGCGTGAGCCACTGCACCTGGCCAGACATCATTATTTTTAATGATTTGTTTTCTCTCCCTATCTGCCTACACTATGAGCTATTTGAAGGTAGGACTGTATTTTTACTGAATCAATTAATCTGTAAAAAAGCAGGCCCCCAAATGTAAGTGTCAATGCATACCAACCATGTAAAGTGTCTGTGTAAGCACTGAAAAAAGGTTAAAAGATAAACAGTTTCCATTTTTTTTCTTTTCCAGAAAGTTGCTTGAGTTACTTTTAAATTGATTGCCATTCACTTAATGAGTAATTTACATACGAATTAGCAAAAGTTACCTACAGTTTAAATCGCGATCAAAATAAAAACAAAGTCCAAAAGGAAAACATTTTACCCTTTTTAAATAAAAGTTCAACATTCTCCTTCATATCATGCTAATTCTAGACAAAGCATCTCTCCCCGATAAAACATGGCCCAGCTGTATGGTTACTTACTGGAATTGAGCAGGACCATGGCCTTGACACAGAGATATTCTTTGTGTTGGAGTTTTAACTCTCGAAACCTTGAAGTAGTTGCCAGGAGCATGTCAAAGACTTCCAGAATTCCTTCTACGCATTTCCCCTCATCCCTATAAAAGTTCATTTGAAAATTTAAGGAACACGGCTTCAGGAAACCATCAAGAAACAAGAAGGAGTGTTTTATTTTTAATCTCAGGTTTCATCTTTTGACATGTTCATCTGATAATACCATGTTAAGTACAACAGGGTGTTAATGAGACCACACACAGCAATATGAAATTACTAGAATTGCCTTCATATAAAGAAGATAGGCCATTTCCTATAAATCCCTATAGTAAATATATGAATAAATACTTTTTAGGCAAAAATGTGCATTGGAATTATATTTTCCTTATACATTTTCACCAAATGTTTTCTTACAGCAATACCACTCCTACTGTTTTCAATCTAAACCATATCAGTCAACCAGCCCCAGATATGACACATATTTCAAAAATGAGACGTTCCATATTAATGAGGAAGACTGTGTGTCACAGCAGCAAATATCCCAAGAATAAACCTCCATATCTAGGGCTTAATTCTTACTTCCTGGTGGTCACTTAGAAACTGGCATAGCGGCCAGGTGCAGTGGCTCACACCTGTAATTCCAGCACTTTGGGAGGCTGAGGCAGGTGGATCACCTCAGGTCAGGGGTCTGAGACCAGCCTGGCCAACATGGTGAAACCCTGTCTCTAAAAAAAAAAAAAAAGAAACTGGTGTAGTAACTAAGACATTCACATGTAATTTGAAAAAAGCGAATATGACATACAAAGAAATCACAATTAGAGAAGATGGATTAGAATCAGGAAAAGAAGGTATACATGGAGGTGGGGAAAATTTTTGACTTGCCAAGGATTATCTTTAAGCAAGGATTATCTTTAAACTTTGAGTAATCTAATCAAAATTCTTTTGAGCACTCCTTATAGAAATAAATATTTAAATATACTTTTGAAGTAAATTACTTGAACTTTATCTGGAAAATACCAACTTCTATTCACTCCAGCCAGACATACCATTATTCTACCTCACTGCTCCCCCAAAACACTCTATTATTGTCAGTCACAGGGTTATTGGAAGTCCTTAACAAGCAGTTAGATGATTTTGTCACAAAACAACCATCTGCTCCCGAAAGCCTGCAACACACACGGAGGGCAATGGGTTTATGCGAGTTCCATTTTTAGTCTCCCAGCAGTCCCTGAAGGGACCTTGAGGTCTTCAAAGAACTGGCTACTCCCTTCCTCCTTCCCCAAAGTCAGGGCATTTTTCAGTGATGGCAGTATTTCAGGAAAGGGTCTCTGACACCACTGCATACAGCAATCCTAGGGAAGTCTTTCCCATTAGCTGCTGTATGATGGCACTCACCGGGATCCCGCATTCCAAAGCATTCACTCTCCCACCCCCACAGACTCACTCACACAGAGCTACAAGCATGCAAATTGCTTACTTTGGCACATGAGCATTACTAAGTTATTGAAATTTACTAAATTGTAAATTCTGCAAACACTTGCAATTTTCTGTAAGTACACAGGTTAAGTGACAAAACATCAGTGCCCCCTGGAAGTCACTCATAGGAAAAGGTCATTTTAGAGAATCTAGAGCACTGGGCAAAGAGTGCCAAATCTGTAGGAGGCCTCCAACTCTCCCCATGCCTCATCTTTCCACCTCCCCAGCTCTGGGCTCTCCCAGGCAATCTGATGCAGGCATCCAATAAGGACGACACAGGCCCTGCACAGAGATGACACATTAAGAAACACTTGGGCACTGAATCCCTTCATGCCACCTCACCAAATCACCCTGCCTGTGGACAATTATTATTGGAAATTGTAACTGTTGAACTTGAGGACATTTGATAACACAGAAAGCTAGTTTTAAAATATCTCAGTGGGGCAAAACCAAAAAATCCACTAACTCCTACACGATGGTTTGATTCTCT
Organism: Cacajao melanocephalus; assembly: GCA_963573385.1. Classification (NCBI taxonomy): domain Eukaryota; kingdom Metazoa; phylum Chordata; class Mammalia; order Primates; family Pitheciidae; genus Cacajao; species Cacajao melanocephalus. The sequence continues at coordinate 10,848 of CAUYLG010065599.1, forward strand.
CTTTATTCTTCTGTGATGTGGGATTATACATACATGCACAACACACGCACACACACACACATACCCCCCTCCCCAAGCGATATGGTAAGGGGACACACGTGAAATTAATCCTATTTTCCAGAATTACCTGTGCCTTAGTTCCTAAATACTGAAATTGGTATCGTTTCCTCATTAAAATATATACCATTTTCACTGCAAATTCATGTTTCAAAAATGGGGGGAGGATTTGCATATTGAGGTATTTCAAACCCTGATAAAGGCTGTCACTCACAGTAATCAGACCATATGTACCTCATGGAAAAAGGTAATTTCTAAACAAAGTCTAAAGAACTAGGTGTGATTGCTTTCTTTTTAGCAGGTGTGACAGTCAACCATTTCATTCAAGAGGTGGCAAAGTTAGAATATTTTTATTCACTTCACAGTCTGCAGAAACCAAATACATTTCTACAAAATAAGTGAAAAATGAAGGGGCGATAAAGTGTAAGACATCATAAATGGCCAGGTGTAGTGGCTCCCGCCTGTAATCCCAGCACTTTGGGAGGCCGAGGCAGGCAGATCACAAGATTAAGAGATCAAGACCATCCTGGCCAACATGGTGAAACCCCATCTCTACTAAAAATATAAAAATTAGCTGGTATGGTGGTGTGTGCCTGTAGTCCCAGCTACTCGGGGAGGCTGAGACAGGAGAATTGCTTGAACCCAGGAGGCGGAGGTTGCAGTGATCCAAGATCGTGCCACTGCACTCCAGCGCAGCGACAGAGTGAGACTCCATCTCAAAAAAACAAACAAAAAAGACATCATAAATAACATTCCAATAAAGGTCTTTCAGATGAGTTATACAGAACAAAATTAGAAAAGACTCTAAAATAAATTAATGACATATATTTCATTTATAATTTTAGATTGAAACTGAATTATAAGTAAGAAATTAGGACAGGGTTAAAATAAAGACAGGGCCGACTGGCTACAGTGGCTCTCATCAGTAACCCTAGTGCTTTGTGAGGCCAAAGTAGGAGAATCACTTGAAGCCAAAAGTTCAAGACCAGCCTGGGCAACGTAGCGAGACCTTGTCTCTACAAACTATAATAATAATAACCAGGCATGGTGGTATACACCCATAGTCCTAGCTACTCAAGGGGCTGAGGCAAGAAGATGACTTGAGGCCAGGAGGTCGAGATTGCGGTGAGCTATGATGGCACCACTGCACTCCAGCCTAAGCCACAGATGGAGAGCCTATCTCTAAACAAAAACAAAAAACAAAAACAGGGCATACGATTTGAATGTTAAAATATTGAAACAATGTATCAATCAAACAGCTACTTAGAAAATTTATTTTTGGACACTATCTGTCCATAAACTACTAAATAAAACTAAAATCAGTAATAACATGGAATATCTTTGTATTAGTCCATTTTCACACTGCTATAAAGTACTACCTGAGACTGAATAATCTATGAAGAAAAAAGGTTTAATTGGCTCACAGTTCCACATGGCTGGGGAGTCCTCCAGAAACTTTGGCAGAAGGCAAAGGGAGAGCAAGGCACATCTTACATGGAGGCAGGAAATGAAGTGAGTAAGCGAGACAGGGGGCGGTGGGGGGAACTGCCAAACACTTTTAAAGCATCAGCTCTTGTGAGAACTCACTATCACGAGAACAATATGGGGGAAACTATACCCATGATCCAATCACTCCCTCCAGGTCCCTCCCTTGACCCATGGAGATTACAATTCCAGATGAGATTTGCTGGGGACACAGAGCCAAACCATATCAATTTTATTACTTGATTTTATTGATTGATTGATTGATTGATTGAGACAGAGTCTCACTCCAATGCCCAGATTGGAGTGCAGTGGCATGATCTCTGCTCACTGCAATCTCTGCCTCCGGGTTCAAGTGATTCTCCTGCCTCAGCCTCCCGTGTAGCTGGGATTACAGGCACACATCACCATGCGTGGCTGATTTTTTCATTTTTAGTAGAGATAGGGTTTCACCATGTTGGCCAGGCTGGTCTTGAACTCCTGACTTCAGGTGATTCACCTGCCTCAGCCTCCCAAAGTTCTGGGATTACAGGTATGAGCTATTGCACCTGGCCAATCATCACTCTTTATAAAATATGAATTTTTTTTTTTGAGATGGCGTCTTGCTCTGTCACTCAGGCTGGAGTGCAATGGTGCATTCTCAGCTTGGCACAATCTCAGCTCACTGCAACCTCCTGGGTTCAAGCAATTCTCCTGCCTCAGGCTCCCATGTAGCTGGGATTACAGGCATCTGCCACCATGCCCAGCTAATTTTTGTATTTTTCATAGAGACAGGGTTTCACCATGTTGCTCAGGCTGGTCTCGAACTCCTGACCTCAGGTGATCCACCCACTTCAGCCTCCCAAAGTGCTGGGATTACAGGTATGAGCCATCGTGCCTGGCCTAAAGAAGAATATTATTTACTACAACAAAATGTTGAATGAGTGGGCCTTCCTTTGGTGTACACTATTTTATACCTATATATATATACCTGCTGGCAGCACACACCTGGGTACAGACCATGATTTACCTCTGTGTGTATGGTAATGGCAGGGAGTGCTTAAGGCTTAGAACATAAAAAAGACTTAATAAATATTGAACTGAAGTGAAATTACTTATGTGCAAAGGGTAAATTAAAATTTGGAACTGAAAATTCGATGGCTATCTTGAAGGAATTTCACATACAAATAACTAATGTGAATGTAAACTCAAGACAGTTATATATATACAATTCCATGGAACTGTCTACAAGACAGTTATATGTATACAATTCCATGGAACTCTCTACAAGTGTCCACGATGGGGTCCAAGCTCAGATACAAACTTCCTCTGACTTTTTAACAATTTAACATTAGTCAGTTGCCTGTTGATACTAAGGACACATAAAAGGTCTTTGCTTATGTGATTTTTTTGAGCAAGTAGATAATCTTCACATACATTTATGATGAATTTAGTGGTTAGCAAAAGAACTAAATGCTTAGAAATAAGCTGAGGTAAGTAGATTTTCCTCTCATCCTCAGTAGCGACAAATTTTCTTGTTGCCGAAGCCTCAACAAGAATAAAGGGAAACAGAAATCATAGTTTCAGTATCCACAAATGGGCTGTTAGTTGTAATCACTGTTTATACAGCCATGTTACCACTGCAAGAAACTCTGCTAGGACAATCCAGCAGAAGACAGTTATTTTCGAATGGTGTGAAGATTATCTATTCACTTTGCAAAAAAGAGTCCTAATAGAACTTCTTTAAGGAGCATGACTCCTGACTTTTTGAATGAGCAACTCCTCCAGAAATATACCTACTACATAAAAGTATATTTATCCGTATAAAAGAGTACTAAGTAACTGAACTATCTTTGACTTCAAGTTCCAGACTTCACAAAGTTAATGTGTTAAAAATACTAGAGATTGTAGGCTGGGCACAGTAGCTCACGCCTGTAACCCGAGCACTTTGGGAGGCTGAGGTGGGAGAATCACTTGAAGTCAGGAGCTTGAGACCAGCATGGCCAACATGGTAAAGCCCTGTCTCTACTGAAAAAAAAAAATACAAAAATTGGCCAGGCATAGTGACACATGCCTGTAATCCCAGCTACTCAAGATGCTGAGGCATAAGAATTGCTCGAGCCTAGGAGGTGAAAGTTGCAGTGAGGCGAAATTGTGCCATTGCATTCTAGCCTGGGCAACAGAGTGAGACTCCATCTCAAAAACAAACAAAAACTACTAGAGATTGCAACAAAAAATAAACACCAGTAGTCACTCCAAAAAAACAAAATGCCTGCTCAATGTGAATGCATTTACAATTCCCAAGAATTCCTCTTCTATACTCAAATATACTAGATTTATATGTTACAAAACATAATACTTTCACATAAGTTATAAAGGCAGTGTGAGTCTATTAGAAATAATTTGTAAGAAAAATAACTTTTCTTCTATTAACTAAAAGGTAGGCCTAATATTTTTCCAGAATTTGTGTCCACTTACAGTAATGTATACACACACCTACAGGAATTAGATAACCCATGCAGAGAAAAGGGAGAGTTAATTGTACTAAAAACTAGGAATGAAACAGTCACCAAAAAGAAACACTAAATTTGCCATCAATTTAGAAATCAACACAAAAGATACTTTAATCCCAATGTCTGTAAATTAATTGATTCGTGAAGGGATGGAACGTCTTCCTAGGACTAACTTCTAGGAGAATTATATGTGTATATTTATACATATGTATACTTGGCTTCAGTTAAAACACCAAGTGGAATACAACGAATGAATGAGAGCAATGGCTTGGCTACTGTGCTTGGCTTTTCAGCCTGCCTTGCAACATGGTACCCTGAGATGACAGTGGGAGGAGTGGATATCTGCAGTGTGCTAGGAGTAGAACAGGGCTGTTCTCTACCAAAACACTTCTGTTCTGCAGAATGTGCTCTTTGTCAACATTGTTATCCATGACAACCGGCAGAATAGACAGTTAGTTTGCCATTTGGCAACCCCTGAAGTCCAGCTCCACCAGCTACTATTCTACCCGTAAGCAGGTTTCTTAATCTCCCATTTCTAATACCTGAATGACAGAGATAATATTGGTGCTTATTCTCCCAAATAGTATAGGAAGATTGTGAAGATTAAATGTGTCAACATAAGTCAAGTGCTTAAGGTGCTGCCAAGCACATATAAGCCAATAGGTTAGCTATTTTGTTTGTTACTGAAGGGTCTTATGTCCTGCACTGCTCTAGGCTTCCAGAGCCTCCCTGCATGGTTCATCACCTGGGCTTGCTCCTGTTCAAGTCACATCAGTCCTCCAGCTTTTCCCAAAGAATCTGTTCTCTATCAAAACACCTTCATTATGCAGAACAGTGCTCTTTTAATACATTGTCAACCATGACAAAAGGCAGAATGGGGACTGATACCTTGGGGTTTCACTCTTCATCTGTCTAACACAGGGTCTTCTGATGATCTAAAGTAATAGGATTACAATGCAAGAGTTGGGATAGGCACTAGCCATCCTCCCACTCTGCAGAGTCAGATATGGATGAATACTCAACACTAGCAGTTTTTCCATAAAAGAGGTGTGGAAATCAATTTCCATGAAGATTTCAAACTGCTCAAATTTATACCAAGAGGATAGTCTACTTTTCCTGCTAAAAAAACTTGAGTGTTTTTATATAGTCCAGCTTTCCCTCCACAAACCGTTCACCTAAGTCAATTAAAAATTGGTTCCTTTTCTGTGTCATCTTTAAAAGAAAATCAAATGCAACCAAGTTATAGCAACACATCCCAACTTCTGTTAAGTTTCATGTGGTTTTAGTAAGCAGGCTGGGCACAGTGGCTCACACCTGTAATCCCAGAACTTTGGGAGGCTGAGGCGGGCAGATTGCCTGAGGTCAGGAGTTCAAGACCAGCCTGGCCAACATGGTACAACCCTGTCTCTACGAAAAATACAAAAATTAGCCTGGCATGGTGGTGGGCACCTGTAATCCCAGCTACTTGGGAGGCTGAGGCAGAAGAATCACTTGAATCCAGGAGGTGGAGGTTGCAGTGAGCAAAGATTGAACCACTGCACTCCAGCCTGGGGAACAGAGTAAGACACTGTCTCAAAAAAAAAAAAAAAAAAAAAAAAAGAATGAGTTAAAGCATGTGAAAATAAACTTGGTAGATTTTTAAGAATTTTATCACCTGTCCAGAAAGCTCCAGATGTAATTGGTCACTATAGGTACGAAAAACAGAAGGACAACTTAAGATTGTAACCTGAAAATGGAATTTTTAATGCAGAAAAATCTATGCTGACTTATACACATAGTGCCCACATCCCTACAGGATACAGTCCCCTATTAAGGCGCTGGCCTGTAATGCACCACAGATTAAAAATGAGTCACAGGACCCTGAATCCTTGATCCTCTCTCTCTCCTTCTCTGGTTCTTGACCCAGTGAAGGATCTGATGATACCATCATCCTCTAATTGCCCTGCAGGTGCAGGATTTTAATTGCAGCACCTAAGACTTTGTTCCCACTCACTAAGCACCTTACTCAAACAAGTTGGAGAAGAAACACAGAGCATTTTTTCTCACCTGTCCAGAATGAGATTTGGAGCAAAGATGAGCTTGCCGGGGTGGTCAATTGAGCGCCACATCAGCCCCACCATTAACACCTCCAACCAGCAGCTCTCCAAGAGCCGCACTTGGTCCAACAGGCTGAGCTCCACAAAGCCTGGGGAAAGCAAGAGGTGGTGAGACACCCCCACCCCTCCTCCTCAGCTCCCTGTGTCTGTAGAGATAGAATGGCAAGTGTTAAAACACTAAGAAAACACAAACCATTAGGGAATCGATATTTTATAGATGTGATTAACTGCTCATTAAAGGAAGAAAACTTTTAAGTTAAGCTGCACAACCAGTTTCCAGTCTTGGACCCCTTCTAGAGACATACTTCATTTAGAGTTTGTCAAGCACTATGACCTGGGCTCAGAACCAATCGTTGTTAGCTGTGTCCTAATAATTCCTCTGTGCTACTGAGAAGGTTAATGTTTGGCTGCCAGTCAGAGGAGGTGCCTGTCTGACCCAACCCTTGACTGGGATCAGAAGGGGTTAGGGAAGGCAGTAGGTGGAGGCTGCAAGCGGAGGCACGCAGACAGCAGTGCCAGCCCACACAGAAAGCCCAGAACTCAACAGCAAGGATTTCTCTGATTGCTTAAAATTTCTCATCCAGTGTTAGGATCCTTCTTCTGGGTAGAAGCACTGTTTCTGGGTGATTCTATCCTAAACAGCAAATATAGCCCAGGCACAGTGAGGCACACCTGTAATCTCAGCACTTTGGGGGGCCAAGGTAGGTAGATTGCCTGTACCCAGGATTTGAAAACCGGCCTGGCCAACATGGAGAAACACCATCTCTACAAAAAATTAGCTGGTCATGGTGGCAGGTGCCTGTAGTCCCAGAAACTCTGAAGGCTGAAGTGGGAGGATCGCTTGAGCCCAGGAGGTCAAGACCGCAGTGAGCCAAGATCACACCACTGCACTCCAGCCTGGGCAACAGGGTGAGACCCTGTCTCAAAAAAATAAATAAATAAAGAGCAAATATGGCCAGGCGCGGTGGCTCACACCTGTAATCCTAGCACTTTGGGAGTCCAAGGCGGGAGGATCATGAGGTCAGGAGATCGAGACCATCCTGGCCAGCATAGTGAAACCCCGTCTCTACTGAAAATACAAAAAAATTAGCTAGGCATGGTGGTGCATGCCTGTATTCCCAGCTACTCGGGAGGCAGAGGCAGGAGAATTGCTTGAACCCAGGAGGCAGAGATTGCAGTGAGCCGAGATGGCGCCACTGCACTACAACCTGGGTGAGAGTGCAAGACTCTGTCTCAAAAAAATAATAAATAAAGAGCAAATATAATGAAGCAGGTCCTGACAACCTAATAACACATGTTGGTCACAATACTGATTGAAAACAGGTAACCTCTGGGGAGGGGGACACTTTAAAAACAAAGCAGAGAACACCAGGGCTTCCTCCACAAGCCACGATAAAAGGAGAGGGCCATGTAATATAAATATGGTAACAAAAGACAGAGCAATGGCATGAAATGGACTCTGGTTTGAACCCCAGCTCAGCCTCTTTCTAGCTGGTCACTTAATCTCCCATTAAGTCTTTGTTTTTCTTATAGGAAAATGGGGGTAATAATGCCTATCTCTGAGAATATCCTATAGGTAGGATCTCTTATCATCCTTATTTTACAGATGAGGAAGCTATGGCAGAGAGAACACATGTGGTTCAAGTCTTGGAACAATTAGAATGCCAATTTGCATAAAGGAGAATTTCATGGTGTTATGAATGTAAAGATGGATAAATACTTTCTAAATCCACATGCTATGCTCAGTTTAGTTTCCTAATGTGTATACACCTTCCCAATCTCACCCATAGTGACAGACGATAAGCCTACCCAAGAGAGATCACGATTTTTAATCTTGCAGATATTCAACAAGATTAAGGCTAGATGACAATTTTTTTGTTTGTCTGGACAATGACTATGCCAGCTAGGAGAGGGGGAAAAAAAATCACGCCTTCAGACTATGCCTATGTTTCCTGAAAATTTTTCAAAACACCAGGTTTTAATAAGGAATAACGCAGCTGAAAAGTTCAGATTTCTTATGGCACAAAGAAGGGGCACAGCTTTCAGCAATAACTAATTTCACCAGTGCTCTCCATGTGTGGTCTTACAAAGCCATGTTTGGAATACATTTAAAGAAAAACTAGAGGAAAGTGCATCAGTACTGTCTCCTCTGGGAAAAAGCAGAGAAAATAAAGTAATTCTGGCAAAGGTGAAGATGCTAGACAAAACAAAACACAACTAGAAACCAAAAAATCCTCAGGAAGCTCAGAAGAAATGGGCCCCGGCCAACAAAAGTCCTCAAATGATACTGTCACTGTAGGCCTCAGTTCCCCGGGCTCTTTACCCAGAACTGCTCTTCCCCCAGCTTCTCACCTCTCCTCGTCTTTACATTTGCCCAGTAGACTTGCTGCTCTCCAGGCCATGGGAATGCCCCCAGTGGCTCAGAACTTGTAAGAGACTTCATTTCTTCAAGGACTGTAAAGAAGGGCATGGGGAAGCTTTCACAGGGGGATCGTGGGGTGTTGCCATTCTAGGTTAGAATCCTAGATTCACTCCTCCACAGAAACACCAAGTCAAATGATAATTAGCTGGTAATTTTAGCATCATACAGCCCTTCAGGTATATATTACAAATGGGCTTGGGAGAAGTGATCATTTTAGAGGATGGAAAATGCAGGTTCCAAATGATAACTCATGAGTCACTAAGCTCATTTTTAACTCGATGGCATTCCAAGTTTATGGGCCCATTGAGGATTCATGTAACTTCAACTACTGATTTACTCTGTTTGACCATACATACTTATTTATGTACATAATATTGATTCTCTATCGGAATAATAATTTATAAAATTCTATTTAACATCTGACAAACTTTTCACTTCCAAACCAGTCATACTGCATCCTACCCCATCCTACCCAAACATGCCCCTTCTCTCAAGGTGAGGAGTCCACAGCCAAAGGACGGGTCAATGTGGAGCCCAGCTTTTTTATTAATTATTATTATTATTATTATTTTAGACAGAGTCTTGCTCTGTTGTGATCTCAGCTCACTACAACCTCTGCCTCCTGGGTTAAATCGATTCTCCTGCCTCAGCCTCCCAAATAGCTGGAATTACAGGCACCTGCCACCATGCCTGGCTAATTTTTGTATTTTTAGTAGAGACAGGGTTTTGCCATGTTGGTCAGACTGGTCTTGAACACCTGACCCTGTATTCTGTCCTCCTCGGCCTCTTAAAGTGCTGGGATTACAGGCGTGAGCCACTGCGCCTAGCTGAGCCCATCGTTTTAACCCTGTTCCAGGTTCCAGGACCCTGGGATTTCTTGCCCAAATGACCCCAAGCCCAATTCCAGAGCCTGGGTGGGTTCCCTGGGTCCATCCTCCCAGACCACCTCTAGGCATGAAAGGTGGCCAACAGGTGTCTGTAGCAGATGTGGACACATAGGATAGGGTTTGTGCAAGGTAGTATGGGATGCATCTGTCCATGGGAAAAGAAGGGAGTCAAGAATAGAAATGCTGGGTGACGTACAGCTCTTTCTGCGCTACCATGTCTGGTACAGAACTCAGAGGAGTCTCAGAATTCTAAATCGGAACATGGCCTTGTTAAATGTAGGTATGCCAAGATGGGAGGAAAGAACATATTGCACTCAAAAGTTACATATCCAGCTGTGGAACTGTTAAATATCTAGGCACAGCTCGTGGACCTCTACTTTGTACTCTTGCCCCTTAAATATTAGCAGCAGGCCTTTCTACAAATACATGGAAAACTAATAGCCAGAAAGCACTACCGGGAATCTTCTTGGCCCAGCTTATCATGTGTACCAACTCCTCATCAGCCAGCTTGGTCAGGGACATCATCATGGAAGCCTCGGTGAAGGGCACGCTGGGGCGGCTGATCAGCACATGGGGCGGCTCGGCCTCCAGGAGGCTGAGCACCAGCTGCTCGGGGCTCAGGGCGTCCAGCAGCAGCTCCCGCACTCGGGGCACGTGACCGCCACTTCTCTTGGCTTTGCCGGCGCAACGCAGCTGCTCCTCGGCATTTCCCTGTCTCCGCACAAGGCGGTACCCACATCTCTCTCTCCGGGAGCCTGAAGAGGAAAGCAGAGTCATTCGAATTGCCAGGGTAAAACCACAGTCAAGTAAAAGAAGCCCGACTCTTCTGGAGCCCGTGGGGCACATATCAAAGATTACTATGGTCTTGACTGTACTAGCAAAACCAAACACATAACTTTTCAGGTCTCCATTTCCAGGTCATCTATAGATACCAACTCCATTTCTCTATAAAGAGCGCTCATATACCTGTTTCCAAACCATGCCATTAGGAATTTTCTTCAGGTAGGAAAATAGGGATATTTCCAAAGGTATCAAATAATATACTTTTATTATAACACATTCTTAAAATGTTTATATGCATGTGTGCATATGTTTATATTTCTTTTTCATACTTACACAAAACAAGTATATTTCAAATAACTAAGTAAAAAAAAACTGGAGAATATAGAAGAGAATAAATTTTGGCATAAACTGTTTCAGCCTTTTTAATACTTTTATGTTTTTCCATATTTTATACACAATTATTTATTTATTTATGAGCAGGAGTCTCGCTGTGTCACCCAGCCTGCAGTTCAGTGCTGCGATCTTGGCTCACTGCAACCTCTGTCTCCAGGTTCAAGCAATTCTCCTGCCTCAGCCTCCTAAGTAGCTGGGATTACAGGTATCTACCACCACACTTGGCTAATTTTTTTATTTTTTTATTTTATTTATTTTTTTTTTTTTTGAGATGGATTCTCACTCTGTCACCAGGCGCCAGGCTAGAGTGCAGTGGCGCAATCTCGGCTCACTGCAACCTCCGCCTCCCAGGTTCAGGCAATTCTCCTGCCTCGGCCTCCCAAGTAGCTGGGGCTACAGGCACACGCCACCATACCCAGCTAATTCTTGTATTTACTTAAGTAGAGTTGGGGTTTCACCATGTTGGCCAGGCTGGTCTCAAATTCCTGACCTCAGGTGATCTGCCCATCTCAGTCTCCCAAAGTGCTGGGATTACAGGCATGAGTCTCCGCACCTGGCCTTTATACACAAAATAAGATTGTAGTATATACACTATTTTATTTTAATTGTATTTTTGAGAATGAGTCTCACTCTGTTGCCCAAGCTGGAGTATAGTGGTGCAATCATAGCTCACTGCAGCCTCCATCTCCTGGGCTCAAGCAACCCCGCTGCCTCAGCCTCCTGAGTAGCTGGCACTCCAAAACATGCCACCATGCCCAGCTAATTTTAAAATACTTTTATAGAGATAGGGTCTATGTTGCCCAGCACTCAATAGTTTGACTATATTCTCAGAACCCATTGGGCATTAAAAATCATTTTTAAAGTTTGCTAATCTAACAAATGACTAAACCATCTTGCTTTACTTTGTATAATTACTAGCAAATTTGATTTCTATGCTTTTTCTTTGTATTTACTTTTTTTTTTTTTTTTTTTTTTTTAAGAGAAACGGTCTCTGTCACCCAGGCTGGAATATGGTAGAATGGTCATGATCACAGCCTGCTGCAGCCTCAACCTACCAGGCTCAAGTGATCCTCCCACCTCAGCCTCCTGGGTAGCTGGGACTACAGTGTGTACCACTATACCTGACTAATTTTTGTATTTTTTGTAGAGACAGGGTCTTGCTATGTTGCCCACACTGGCCTTGAACTCCTAGGCTCAAATGATCCTCTTGTCTTGGCCTCCCAAAGTGCTGGGATTACAGGCAGAAGCCACCACACCCTACCCAATAATTAAGTTTTGGTGATACAGAAACAAGGCGGAACCAAAATACCAAACAATAACATGTAAGACGAGAGATGAATGATTTTGGTTAGAATTTCTAAGATTCTTTTTTTGGGAAGATAAAAGCTTAAATTCTCAAATTAATCAAGAACACATGTTAAAAGATAGAAATGTCATTAAAGGAATTGAAACATGGCCAAGCATGGTGGCTCACACTTGTAATCCCAGCACTTTAGGAGGCCAAGAGGGGAGGATCACTTGAGGCCAGGAGTTCAAGACCAGCCTGGGCAACATGGTGAAACCCCATCTCTACTAATAATACAAAAATTAGCTGGGCATGGTGGCATACCCCTGTAATCCCACCTATTTAGGAGGCTGAGGCAAGAGAATCACTTGAACCCAAGAGGCGGAGGCTGCAGTGTGTCGAGATCATGCCACTGGACTCCAGCCTGAGTGACATAGTGAGACTCTGTCTCAAAAGAAAAAAGGGAAATGAAACAGAATGTATGACTTTCAAACTAGTAAAAGAAGAAAAAGAAAACATAAAAATGTGATTAACTCCTAAAAGGAAAGAAGTAGAAAATACATAATAAAAATTTTTAAATCAAAAAATAAGATAGAAATGAACCCAAATATTAGTTATCACGATAAAGCAAAAATACTAAATTGACCATTTAAGAGTGACTCTGAAATCGTATATATTTTTAAATCTAGGCATAGATTAGTCGTAAGAGACATACCTCACATACAGAAAAACAAAGTAGAAAAATATATAACAGGCAAAAATTAACCAAATAAATTGATGTTACTCTATTGATATCAGACAAATAAACTTTAAGGCAAAATTTATTATTATAGATAAGGAGACTCATTTCTAGAATATTAATAAAAGATAAATAATTCTAAACTCATATACTTCAAAACAACATAGGCCAGGTGCAGTTGGCTCACACCTGTAATCCCAGCAATTTGGGAGGCTGAGGCTGGTGGATCACTTGAGGTCAGGAGTTCAAGACCAGCCTGGCCAACATGGTGAAACCCCATCTCTACTACAAATACAAAAATTATCCAGGCATGGTGGCACATTCCTGTAATCCCAACTACTCAGGAGGCGGAGGCAGGAGAATCGCACAAACCTGGGAGGCAGAGGTTGCAGTGAGCCAAGATCGCACCACTGCACTCCAACCTGGGTGACAGAGCAAGACTCTGCAGGAAAAAAAATCATAAACAACAAAACAGAGCCTCCAAATACAACACAAAAAAGTGATTGAAAGAAAAAGAGAAACTGACAGATGCACTATTTTAATAGGATATTTAAACTTCTCCCTCAACAGCTGAAAGAGCAAAAAGTCAGAATGCAGAATATTTGAACCACATAATTAACAAGCTTGATCTATAAAGACCACAGATATTTTGCAAAACTTATCACATACTAGGCAATGAAGAAAATTGTAAGTAAAATAGGTATCATTCAGACCATATTCTCTGACCATAAGAAAAATAGAAAACAACAACAAAAATATAACTTCTAAATCTCTGTACATTTGAGCACCCGAATCTTTATAAGTTTTCATTGCTTAAAGGCAAAAATGTGAAATGGAAATTAAGAAAGACATGTTCTAAGTCAGGATGTTATTAGCATGGTTACAACTTTTATATGAATTTCCCCTAAAAACACCCCTAAAAGTTAAAATCTGCAAAATGCTTAGTTTTCATATCTCATTTGATTATGTTTATTCACTAAATTCAATTGTCTACATTTTTAAAAATAAATGTTAGAAAGTATGAGAAAATTTAAATTATTGGCTCCCAGGAAAATTTATCAGAATTTCCTCTTAACCTTTACTAGTTATAATAGAAGAAAGGGCTCTATTTATTCAGAACATTTGAACCAAATTTACTGCTAAAAGAATTAAAGGCCTTTAAGACAATTCATTTTATTTGTAATGAAGTAGAATGCTTTGGATATTTAAGGTCAATTATAACACCTAGGGTAAAATGGAACACAATGTATGTGTTTTTTAAATTTTATTATTATACTTTAAGTTCTAGCATACAAGTGCAGAATGTGCAGGTCTGTTACATAGGTATACAGGTGCCATGGTGGTTTGCTGCAAAATGTATGGTTTTAAAAAGCACCTTTATGCCAGGCACAGAGGTTCATGCCTGTAATCCCCCAGCACTTTGGGAGCCTGAGGCAAGAGGATCACTTGAGCCGAGGAGTTCAAGACTAGTCTGGGCAACATGGTGAAACCAGGTCTCTACAAAAAATACAAAAATTAGCCAGGCATGGTGGCACATACACCTGTAGTCCCAGCTACTCGGGAGGCTGAGGTGGAAGGATTAGTTGAGCCCAAAGAGGTCAAGGTTGCAGTAAGCCAAGATTGTGCCATTGCACTCCAGCCTGGGCAGCAGAGTAATACTCTCATGGGAAAAAAAAAAAAAGCACCTTTATGATCATGCATTTCTCTTTTGTAGCGTATATAAGAAAAAGGAATTTACAAAACAGATTTACATACCCTTTACATACCCTTTACACCCAAAGTGAGAGATTTTGAACTCATACATTCAAATTTACTTGACAAGTTTTCACTGACAAAGTCTAATGTTCTAGGCCCTGTAATGAGTTCTGAGAATTCTAGACTCAATAAATAAAGCCCTTGACAAGGAACTCATTTTTCTATTGAGGATGTTTCCAGTGTTATAGCTTTTATACTGTAACCTAGGCAGCTGCTTCTCAGTGAGCTTAATGAGCAGCTCTACCAAATAGGAGTGCTCCATATTAGAGTAGCAAATAGCCCCAGCCAAAGATGATGATGATAATAGTGATAAATGATACTAACGGCAGCTAACGTCTACTGGAAGCTTCTATGCACCAGTCATTGCATATTGCACATAGATTATTCTGACAGCTACCCTACAGTATAGGAGCTATTACTGCCTCCAATGTACAGAGGTGGAACCAAACGTAAGCTCAAATAACTTGTCTAAGATGGTATAGGTAGAAAATAGTAGAAGCAGGATATAAACCCAAGCAGTAGCCTGAATCCAGAGCTGATGCTTTTAACCACTATTTTATACTACCTACCTACCAAATCCCTTTCATGGAAGAATATACAGCAGGTATATAAAGATATGGCACCCAAAAGATTTTGAGCTATCCTCCGAATATGGGGATATAGGCCAAATACATGGCTATTCAGATGGATTTCCTGGCTCCTTACATTTCAGTGTATCCTTATAATGAAGTTTCATCCATAAAATTAGTCTAAGTGAGTGTCGTCCTACCATTATATGACCACATCAAAACTTTAGTAGAAAAGACAAGATCAGAAATTCAGAAGAAAAAGGTGGTAACAGACTATATGGTTCAGAATAATAGGGGAAGCAGGATGGTGCAGGAGGATCCAAAATGCAGGTACAATCTCCAAGCCTTCAAGACCTGATAGAAGACAAAGTGTGCATAGAGGGTTCGGGGGAGGGCAGATAGGAAGAGTGATAGGAAAGGAAAGAGACAGAATTAAGAAATTTCATCTCTAATGGTCTTTCTCTATGGTCAGTGAAGGGTGAAATATCCCATTGTATATGTGCAACAACCCATCTCATTGCTTCTGTAATTTCCAAAAAGAAGACAGTCTTTTCTTAAAGACTGTCTGGCTGAATTCAGAAGTTTCTCTCATTCCCTTTTCTGTGAAGGCTTCTTTAACCATCCCTCTGTACTCTGTCTCATCAAACAGTATTGTATCAAAACTCCTATGAGCTTTCCAGGGAAGGAGAGAGACGGAGAAAAACTAAAACTGAGTGGCAGGTACTGTGCTAAGTCTTTATACATGTTTTCATACTTATTCTTCACAAAATCCAGTGAAGCATACATCTCTGTTCAGAGATAAGAAAACCAAGGGCCAAAGAGGTTCAGCAGTTTGAGCAGAGTCACAGTCACAGTCAGCAAGAAGTGATGAAACAGACTCTATGGGGTCCAACCTCCATGCCCTTCCCAGCATACACTGCCTTGAGCCATGAGGGCTACCGCTGTGCAACGGACACTAGTACAACAAAAGCATTCTTAAGACTAAGCTGGAAATCATTTTTTAAACACACACACACACACACACACACACACACACACCTTAAAATATTGTTTAACTTAAAACTTAAAATTTATTTGCAATCTTTTGTCAGGGAGCCAAGGCTTTCTGTTTAATTATCTGGGCCAACTAGACAAAGTCACTTTTTTGCATAAACCTACCCATGAGATACCTCTGGATTTTCAGTTTCAGCTTCTTTAAAACAGAGCAAGAACCTAGATACTTCTAAGGAATTCTGAATTCAGGATCTTCCTACATTTATGTTTTTCCCCTCAATCTCACCCATACCTATCTCAATAGCTATTAGTCCTTTAAGATTTTATTCCACTAGTCATAAAAAAAAAGATTTTATTCAAAACTTTCAACTAAACTTTCATAGAAAAAACAAACCTGTCTTTTCCTATTCATAATATGTTTGCGTAAATTTTAATTAAATTTTATAATGTAACAATTACATTGAGTAGAAACAGGTTTGAGAAGAAGCCCATTGGTTTCTGATAAGGATAAACTGAAGCAATGGGAAGAGAAATGTTTAAGTGTTTGAGAGGGTAACCAATACACACACTGCTGTTCGTCATTTCCTCTGTAAAACATCCTACCAGCGCCCAAAGGTGAGGCTTTGGGCGCTGGTAGGATGTTTTACAGAGGAAATGAAGAACATCAGTGACTCTAGGAAGCCAGAGAAGTGTGATCAAATTAAGAGGACTTCTGCTGTAACTCTGAACTATAATAGCTGAGGGTTCCAATCTGTTGCATACACAGAGAAAAAGAAAAAGGCAGAGAATGCTCACAA
This sequence comes from Cacajao melanocephalus, assembly GCA_963573385.1. Classification (NCBI taxonomy): domain Eukaryota; kingdom Metazoa; phylum Chordata; class Mammalia; order Primates; family Pitheciidae; genus Cacajao; species Cacajao melanocephalus. Next base: position 27,598 of record CAUYLG010065599.1, read on the forward strand.
GGCAGCGCTAGTAAGAAACTGTCAGGGAGTAAAGAGATTTTTGTTTTAAATTTTCAAATAATTACAAAGAGAGAAATTACAACTAACCACAGGTAAAATACTGGCAAGCAGAAGACTAAGTGCAGGCAAGCTGCTATGAGTGCATATAAACAAGCAAGTGAGTACAGACAAATGAACCAAAACTCGCCAGGTGGACGGAGCTGGGTGTCGGCATCTTTGTCAGTTACATACTAAAACTGTTCACTTTTCTTTGTGTATAAAATATATGTGAATATATATATATATGTAAATATGTTATATACACATATGTATACACCTATTACTGTCATAGAACAAAATACATGCTGTATGTACTTTTCATAGTTCCATTATGTTTCTGACTCCTACATATTTTTCTACTTCTAGAAAGCTAGTCGGGGGATAGGTATGAGCTTCCTCCTGGCTACTCCAGTAATCCACAAGATATTCTACTTTTTTGTCACAAGCTTTAACCGTGGACATTTACCACGATTTCATCCTTAGAACTGGATTTTTCAAGGTCACAGGCAGATGGCCACCCAGCCCTGTTTGAGGACTCCAGTGGCTAGAAGTCCCCTAACCCATGTGGTGGCCTATTCTGTGGTCAGACCACTAGAACTGTATAAAGTTTTTCTCTACCTGGGGCCAAAACCTGCCTCCCATGATCTGTTCCCATTCACCCCAACTCTATCCTCTGCAGTTACTGTGGATAAGTCAATGCCCCCTCCAACGTAACTACACACAAATACTTAATTACTGTGTCCTTAATCTTCTTCTCTTCCCAGCAAATGTCCCTAGTTCCTCAGAGGACAGAGCTTTTAGCAAGGCCCATGTGCAATAAGAAGGGAAGTGAGCACTCACCACACTTCACCATTCCCACTTCGTAGCATTTCCGAAGTCGGCAGGCCTGGCAGCTCTTGCGCCGGTTTTTATCGATTGTACACTGATTTGTAGCTGGACAAATATAATCGTTATGTCCTATAGCAGAGTGGGGGGAAGAAAAGGTTAATTGCTATGATCTCTTGGTTAAATCTCTTCCTGGTTAATACACTGATAACACTTCCCAGCTGAGAGACAGGGGACATCTTAAGGACCAGTATAGGTACAAAGCCAAAGTCAAGCTACATTGTCACCTTGTTAATAAGTAAAAGAGACCTGGGAATATTTCAATATTCTAGTTTTTGACTAGTATGTTATTCTCTGCATATTCTTAGAATTCTCGAGAGAGAGATGTAAAAATATATCCTTTGAATGTGGAAAATAAGACAGTAACATTAAATTGATTTGCTCTAAGTCATAGAACTCAAGAGTTCAACACATCAAATTCAACTGCTTATATTCTTTTACATGTATCCCTTCGGGTTTAATAAGTTGTTTTTTTTTTTTTTTTTCAAAGATGGGGTTTCACTGTGCTGGTCAGGCTAGTCTTGAACTCCCGACCTCAGGTGATCCGCCCGCCTTGGCCTCCAAAGTGCTTGGATTACAGGCATGAGCCACTGTGCCCGGCCTTAATAAGATATTTTAATGGGAATTCATAGTCAAATAAAATAACAAAAGGAACAAATAAAGAAATTAGCAATCTAAATAAGGACAGAATGTACTGCTATTGATAAGAGTTGTAGTGTATTAGATTACTGTTCTCGATTCTTCATTCTCTCTCTCAGCCTTGCGACCCTGCAGTGTACTAGAGTGGGCAGAGAATAAACACTTCCCTACCAACTGCTGTTGGGCTTGACCACAGGACTTTCTGTAGTCAATGATATATCAATAGATGTGCTGCTCCAACAGTTTGGCTTGGCCTCTTGAGCTCCTGTGAGGTAGCCCCCGGTCCAAGGAGAACATAGTGACATGTGGAACAGATCTGACCTCCCCGAAAAGCCCAGAACCAAGTTTATGAAGTAGAGCTACTCTAAACAACTCAGACATAGAAGTACAAAAAATAAGGCTCAATATAGTAAGATCTTAAGAGTTTGAACTTGTTCATTATATAGCAATCTCTAAGACAATGGTGCTTTTAATTCATTTATGCAAGAAAGAGCTACGAATATTTACATTTCAAAAATTATTATTTCAGAAGAACCCATGAGAGGCAGCAAAACTGATGGAGGCCAGGAGACCAGATGAAAGCCTGCTATAGTTGTGCAAATGAGAGATGTTTGGATAGGGTGTTGGTAGGGAGAATGAAGACAGCTACATGGGTCTGAGAAAGGATTAAGAAATAGAAATTATAATAAAATAGATGGAAAGTGAAAGTGAAAGTGAATAGGGCATTTTGGTGTCTTTGTTTCTAATACACAATATGGCCTGAATATCTTACATTAAGCCTATAATGAACCAGAATTTCAGTGTGGAGAATGAATGAATCGCAATGATAAACGAAATGAGCAAGTCATAAAAGAAAAAAGTTGCCAAATAATATGAAGACATGAACACATAAAGTTCTAAAACAGAGAAAATGAACCTGCAGTGTTTAGCGATGCATGTGTATGTGGTTAAACCATACACACCAAGGAAGGCAGAAAGTAGGACTGTCCCACCTCTGCAGACAGGGAGGCAGGTGTGGCAGGAGAAATCACTCAGAGGGATTCTGGGGTGCAATTATATTCTATTTCATTGTTTGAGCACTGGTTACATGGGGATTTGCTTTATAATTATTCTTTAAACTGGGCATATTACATGCAGAATTCTACACATTAGCATACAATGAAAAGGTAATTTTTTTTTTTTTGAGACAGAATCTTCCTCTGTTGCCCAGCCTAGAGTGCAGTGGCACAATCTCAGCTCACTGCAACCTCTGCCTCCTGGATTCAAGCGATACTCCTGCCTCAGCCTCCTGAGATGGGATTACAGGCACCCACCACCATGCCTAGCTAATTTTTGGATTTTTAGTAGAGACAGGGTTTCGCCATGTTGGCCAGGCTGGTTTCAAACTTCTGACCTCAGGTGACCCGCTTGCCTTGTCCTCCCAAAGTGCTGGGATTATAGGCATGAGCCACTACAGCCGGCCAGAAAACCTAAATTTAAAAACTAATTGTAACTCCAATCTGGAAACAGTCTTCATAATCTCTTAGATCTACATGAGTCTCTCATGCAGCGAAGAAGATGTATATGAAGTACAACAATATTTTTCAAGATTTCTTAGGCTCCTTTTCTATTAAATTATTAACTATACTTGATATCTTTTATTTCAAACAATAGCATGTTTGAAATAACATCTATGGCCCAATTTTATTAAAGTACTTTGAGCTATCATTTTTGTTTTTTTTCCAAGACAGGGTCTCCCTCTGTCGCCCAGGCTGGAGTTACAGTGGTGTGATCTCAACTCACTGCAACCTCCACCTCCTGAAGTCAAGCAGTCGAGGGATCTCAGCCTCCCATGTAGCTGGGACTCCCACTTCCCCCACTCCCACCACCCTTCCTAGCCTCTGGCAACCATCCTTCTACTCTATCTTCATGAGTTCAATTGTTTTCATTTTTAGCTCCCACAAATAAGCCAGAACATGGGAGGTTTGCCTTTGTGTGCCTGGCTTATTTCACTTAACATAATGACCTCCCGTTGCATCCATGTCATTAGAAGTAACAGGATCTCATTCTTTTTTATGGCTGGATAGTGATGTATATGTTCCACATTTTCTTTATCCATTCATCTGTAGACAGACACTTAGGTTGCTTCCAAATCTTGGCTACTGTGAACAGTGCTGCAACAAACATGGGAGTGCAAATATCTTTGATATACTGATTTCTTTTCTTTTGGGTATATACCCAGCAGTGGGATTGCTGGATCATATGGCAGCTCTATTTTTAGTTTTTTGAGGAAACTTCAAATTGTTCATACAGTACAACTACTATATGAACAGTACAACTATTACAGTAGTTGTAAATTAGTACTGCAGTAGTTGTAGTTGTACTAATTTACATTCCAACCAACAGTATACAAGGGTTTCCTTTTCTCCACATCCTCACTGGCATTTGTTATTTCCCATCTTTTGGATATTTTGACTGGGGTGAAATGATATCTCATTGTAGTTCTGACTTGCCCTTCTCTGATGATTAATGATGTTGAACATACCCGTTTGCCATTTGTATGTCTTCTTTTGAGAAACGTTCATTCAGATCTTCTGCCCATTTTTTAATTGGATTAGATTTTTTCCTATAGAGTTGTTTGAGCTCCTTCTATATTCTGCTTGTTAATCCCTTGTCAGATGGGTAGTTTGCAGATATTTTCTCCCATTCTGTGGGTTCTCTCTTCACTTGTTTCCTTTGCCATGCAAGGAGTTTTTTAACTTGATGTGATCCCATTTGTCCATTTTTGCTTTGGTTGCCTGTGCTTGTGGGGTAGTACTCAAGAAATCTTTGCCCCAGACAATGTTCTGGAGAGTTTCCCTGTGTTTTATTTTCATAGTTGGAGGTCTCAGATTTAAGTCACTGATCCATTTGGATTTGATTTTTGTATACGGTGAGAGACAGGAGTCTAGTTTTATTCTTCTGTATATGGATATCCAGTTCTCCCAGCACCATTTACTGAAGAGACTATTTTTCCTCAAGGTATGTTCTTGTGCCTTTGTCAAAAATCAGTTAACTATAGATGTATGGATTTGTTTCTGGGTTCTCTATTCTGTTCCATTGATCTCTATGTCTGTTTTATGCTGTTTCAGTTGCTATAGCTCTATGGTATAATTTATAGTCAGGTAATGTGATTTGTCCAGTTTTGATATTTTTACTCAGAATGGCTTTGGTTATTCTAGATCTTTTGTGGTTCCATAAATATTTTAGGGTTTTTTTCCTGTTTCTGTGACAATGTCATTGGTATTTTGATAGAGATTGCATTAACTCTGTAGATTGCTTTGGGAAGTATGAACATAATAACAATATTAATTTTTCCAATCCATGAACATGGAATATCTTTCCTTTTTTTGTGTACCCTTCAATTTCTTTTCACCAGTGTTTTATAGTTTTCATTGTAGAGATCTTTCACTTCTTTGGTTAATTCCCAGGTATTTTATTTTATTTGTAGCTACTGTAAATGAGATCTCTTTAGATTTTTTTTTCAGACTGCTGTTGGCATATAGAAATGCTACTGATTTTTTTATGTTGATTTTGTATCCTGCAACTTTACTGAATTTATTAGATCTAATAGTTTTTTTGGTGGAATCTTTTAATTTTTCCAAATATAAGATCATATCATCTACAAACTAGGATAATTTGACTTGTTCCTTTCCAAGTTAGATGCCCTTTCTCATTTCTGACTGCTCTAGGTAGGACTTCCAGTACTATGTTGAATAATAGTGATGAAAGTGAGCATCCTTGTCAGGTTCCATATAGAGGAAAGGCTTTAGTTTTTCCCCATTAAGTATGATACTAGCTGTGGGTCTGTCACATATGTCTGTTATTGTGTTGAGGTATATTCCATCTATATCCAGTTTTTTTTTAGAATTTATATATGAAGGGATGAATTTTATCAAATGCTTTTTTAGCATCAATTGAAATTATCATATGGTTTTCAACCCTTATTCTGTTGATATGATGTATCATATTAATTTGCATATGTTGAACCATCCTTGCATCCCTGGGATAAATTCTACCTGGTTATGATGCATAATCTTTTTAATGTGTTGATTTTGGTTTGCTCGTATTTTATTGAGGATTTCTGCATCAATATTCATTAGGATATTGATCTGTGATATTCTTTTGATGTTTCTTTGTCTGATTTTGATATTAGGGTAATACTGGTCTCACAGAATAATTCTGAAACTATTCCCTCCTCCTCTATTTTTCAGAATCATTTGAATAGGATTGCCATTAGTTCTTCTTTAAATGTTTGGTAAAATTCAGCAATGAGGTCATCAGTCCTGGGCTTTTCTTTGCTGAGAGTTTTTTTTTTTTTTTTTTTTGAGACCTGATCACACGCCATTAGCCAGCCTAGCATGCAGTGGTGCAATCTTGGCTTACCACAGCCTTGACTTCCTGGTCCTAAGCAATCCTCCCACCTCAGCCTCCTGAGAAGCTAGAACTACAGGTGCACACCACCACACCTAGCTAATTTTTAATTTTTTTTTTTTTTTGGTAGAGATAGGGATCTCCCTGTGCTGCCCAGGCTAGTCTTGAACTTCTGGGTCCAGGTGATCCTCCTGCCCTGGCCTCCCAAAGTGCTGGGATTATAGGTATGAGACACTGTGCCCAGATTGTTGAGAAACTTACTGTAACAGCTCCAATGTTGTTACTGGTATGTTCAGGTTTTGGATTTCTTCATAGTTCAATCTTCAAAGGTTGTATCCATCTAGGAATTTAGCCATTTCTTCTAGGTTTTCCAATTTATTGGCATATAGTTGCTTATAATAGCCTCTAATGATCCTTCAGATTTCTGTGGTATCAGTTGTACTGTCTCCTTTTTCATCTCTGATTTTATTTGGCTCTTCTCTCTTTTTTAAAAAAACGTTAATCTGGCTAAAGGTTTGTCAAGGTTATTTTCTAAAAAAAAAAAAAAAAAAAACCATATTTTGTTGATCTTTTGTGTTGTTTTCTTGGTTTCAATTTTATTTTGCTTTGATCTTTATATGAATATTTCTTTTTGTCTGTTACTTTTGGGTATGGTTTACTCTTGCTTTTCTAGTTAAGATGCATCATTAAGTTGTTTACTTCAAGTTTTTCTACTTTTTTGATGTAAGCCCTTAAGTTATAAACTTTCCTCTTAGTACTGCTCTCACCGTACCCTACAGGTTTTGGTATGTTGTGTTTCCGTTATCATTTGTTTTAAGAAATGTTTAATTTCCTTCTTAATTTCTTCATCGACACACTGGTCATTCAGGAGTACATGGTTTAATTTCTATGTTTGTATAGTTTCCAATATTCTTTATTGATTTCTAGTTTTATTCCACTGTGGTCAGAGGAGGTACCTGATTTAATTCCAATTTTTTTTTTAATGTTTTCATGCTTGCTCTGTGGCTTAACATATGGTATATCCTTCAGAATGATCCATTTGCTGAGGAAAAGAATGTGTATGTTGCAGCCACTGGATGAAATATTCTGTAAATATCTATTAGGTCCATTTGGTCTTTAGTGCAGATTAAGTCTGACATTTCTTTGTTGATTTTCTGTCTGTCTGATCTGTTCAATGCCAAAAGTGGGGTGAAGTGTCTAGCTACTATCGTATTAGTCTGTCTCTCTCTTTAGCTCTAATAATATTTGCTTTATATATCTGGGTGCTCCAGACATATTTACAATTGTTATATTCACTTGCTGCATTAACACCTTTATTATTAGTGACCTTTTTGTCTCTTTTTATAGTTTTTGTCTTGAACTCTACTTTGTCTGGTATAACTATAGCTACTCCTGCTCTTTTTTGGTTTCCATTTGCATGAAATATTTTTTTCCATTCCTTTCTTTTCAATCTACATGTGTCCTTATAGGTGAAGTGTGTTTCTTGTAGGCAACAAATGGCTGGATTTAAAAAAAAAAAAATCCATTCAGCCACTCTGTCTTTTGACTGGAGTACTTAGTCCATTGACATTCAATGTTATTAATGGTAAGTAAGCACTTCCTGCCATTTTGTTATTTGTTTTCTGATTGTTTTGTGGTCTTCTCTTCCTTTTTTCTTTCCTACCTTCCTTTTAGTGAAGGTGATTTCCTCTGGTGGGATGTTTTAATTTTTAATTTTTTGTGTATGCATTGTATGCTTTTTGATTTGAGGCTACCATGAGGCTTGCAAATACTGTCTTATAATTATGTTAAACTGGTAACAACAAACTAACAAATAAGCAGTGAAAACACTATTAACTTTAACTTCACTCCCCTTAACTTTCTGTTATTTCTATGTATATATTATGTCTTGAAAAGTTGTTGTAGGGCCTGGCACAGTGGCTTATGCCTGCAATCCCAGCACTTTGGGAGGCTGAGGCAGGCAGATCACCTGAGGTCAGGAGTTTGAGACCAGCCTGGCCAACATGATAATACCCCGTCTCTAGTAAAAATACAAAAATTAGCCAGGCATGGCAGTGAGCGCCTGTAATCCCAGTCACACCAGAGGCTGAGGCAAGAGGATCCCTTGAACCCAGGTGTCAGAGGTTGCAGTGAGCTAAGATTGCACCAATGCACTCCAGCCTGGATGACAGCGTGAGACTGTCTCAAAGGAAAAAAAAAAAGAAGCGGGGGGGTGGGGGTTGTTGTAGTTATTGTTTTTAATTGGTTCTTCCTTTAGGGTTTCTACTCAAAATATGAGTAGTTTACACATCACAATTAACAGTGCTATACTAGTCTGTGGTTTTCTATGTACTTACTATTACCAGTGAGTTTTGTATCTTGAGATGATTTCCTATTGCCCATTAACATCTTTTTCTTTCAGACTGAAGAACTCCCTTTAGCAATTCTTGTAGGGCAGGTCTAGTGTTGATGAAATCCCTTAGCTGTTGTTTATCTGGGAAATAACAGAAAGCTAATATCCCTTAGCATTTGTTTGTCTGGATAATAACATTCATATCTTAATTATGGCTTGAAAGATATTTTCACTGGATACACTATTATAGGGTAAAAATTTTTTCCTTTGGCACTTTAAATATGTCATGCCTCTTTCCTGGCCTATAAGGTTTCCAATGAAAAGTCTGCTGTCAGAGCTCCATTGTATGTTATTTGTTTCTTTTCTGTTGCTGCTTTTAGAATTCTTTTTTATCCTTGAGTTTAAAGACAAAAGATCATGCAATAAAATCATTCTAACATTCCTAAGAACAAACAAGAGAAAATAACTAGGACATTTTAAAACTTGTGTTAAATACATTATAACACTATAATAGTTCAAATAATGTAGAATCACGTAAAATAGTTCTTATGCAAGAATGAAGAGAGAGATCAATGGAACAGTCAGAATAAAATGCTAGTATATGTAAGAACTTTGTAAACCATATTTATACATATGTACAGAAACAAAATCCAATGGAAACATCAAGAGATGCACAAAATCATCATTAGGGAAATGCAAATTAAAACCACAATGAGATGCTACTGCATACCCATTAAAATGGCAAAAATAAAAAGGACTGACAATATCCAGTTTTGGCAAAGATGTAAAGCAATGGGAACTTTCTCATACATTGTTGTCAAGAATGCAAAGTCGTCCAGTCACTTTGGAAAACAATCTTATAAACATACACTTACCACATAACTAGAAATTTTATACTTAGGTATCCAAGAGAAATAAAAACACATGTCTGCACAGAGAGATATGCATGAATGTTCATAACAGTTTTATTCAAAATAGCACAAAACTTTAAACCCAAATGAATGAATAAACAGTGATAGATCTATACGTTGCAGTATTACTCAGCAACAAAAAGGAATGAACTACTGATACATGCAACAACACATATAAAATCTCAAAAGCATCATGATAAATAAAAAGCCAAATACAAACACAATATGGCATTCTCAAAAAGGCAAAACTAGAGGGACAGAAAACAGACCAGTGGGCCGGGCACGGTGGCTCACACCTGTAATCCCAGCAATTTGGGAGACCAAGGTGGGTGGATCATGAGGTCAGATGGAGACCATCCCGGCTAACATGGTGAAACCCCATCTCTACTAAAAATACAAAAAATTAGCCAGGTGTGGTGGTACATGCCTGTAGTCCCAGCTACTCGGGAGGCTGAAGCAAAAGAATCACTTAAATCTAGGAGGCGGAGATTGCAGTGAGCCAAGATTATGCCACTGCACTCCAGCTTGGGCAAGACTCCGTCTCAAAAAAAAAAAAAAAAAAAAAAAAAAAAGGAAACAAACCAATGATTCCCGGGGCCTGGGAAATTCAGGAGAAACTGGTTGCAATAGACATGAGCAAATTTTGAAGGGTGATGATAACATTCATATCTTAATTATGGTGGTGGTTGCATGACTAAACATATTTTCAAAACTCATAAACCCACATAATTAAAATAGGTAAATGTTATTGTACGCAAATTGTATCTCAAACTCAACTTCAAAAAAATTGGCTCTCATATTTTAAATTAATGAAAAATGAATGTATTCAGTAAAATGATGTGGAGAAAATTATTTAGAGACAAATGCGTTTGATTCTTATTTCATTCAGTATGCCAAAATAAATTCCTTTTGAATTAAATGATAAAATGTAAAAACAAACTATTAAATGACAAAATATAGGCAAAAGTTTATATAATGCCTGGGTTTGAAATGACCTTTTTTTGACTTAAAAACTATATACAAAACTATCAAAGTTAGTGATATTTGACTATTTAAAGATTAAATATTTCTGCATGTCAACATCAGAATCAAGTGGAAAAAGTATTTGTCATACATGCAATAAAAGTTGATATGGTAACATATAAAGCACACAATAATTTATCAGGAAAATGTGAGAACCTGATAGAAAAATGGGCAAAAGCTCTGCATAAAAAAGATAAATGAGAAAATACAAATGGCAGATAGATTTATGAGAAAACATTTGCCTCACTAATAAAGAGTAGCAAATTAAAAAAACCAAAAGTTACCATACATGACCTATCAACATAGCAACGTGTTTTTCTTTTTGATGATAAGAGCTGATGCTACCAAGAGGTTGGTAAAAGCAACACTCACACTGCTGGTAGAAGAGCAAGTCTGCACAGCCTTCTTGAGACTTGAACACTTGAAAACATCTGTCAAGAACTTTGAACATTAATATACTCTGACCCTACGGTTTTGTTCTAAAAGTATATCCAGAGAAACTATTAGAGATTTTTTCAAAGCTTCATAAACAAATAAATTAAGTATAGCATTATTTAAAACAATGAAAATAATTGATAAGGTCTTTAACAATAAAGAGTTCAATTAAATCTGATCATAAGACAGATTATTACACCGTTGTGAAAAAGGTCTCTGGAAATTTAACAACAGAAATGCTTACAAAAAAATATTAGGTTAAAAAGGATACAAAACTCTGTGTAGGAACCCAATTAATTTTGAAACATCGTCATTCAAGGAATTGTTGAGTGCCACCAGTGAACAAAAATCCTTGCCCTCATAGAATTTATAACGTACTGTCTTGTTCACCACTGAATCCACAGAGTCTGGTACGGTGCTCAATAAATATTTGTTAAATGAATACCAATAGGAAAGAGAATAAAAAGTAAAGGGTAAGCTTGAAAAATAAGCCATGCCTTCATCTGAACCAGAAGAAGTGATGAGGTCACTCTCCCTATGTCCTCCCTTTCTCTGTGCTCCATAACCCAGGAGAGAAATAACAGCACTTATTACTCTGACGGCAACTCATTGTGTGAGGAGTATCAATGGAACAGCAAGCACAACACAGCTTCCAGTGCACTTGTACATGAAGACTAAGATATGGTCAATTAACTTATAAATCAATTAGCAAGACAGGTTTAAAATTATACAAACAAAAGAATGTTAAATGCAAGGAATTTCTCAAGTTAATACTGTACCATCCTGGCCTATTTGAGACAATTTTTAAAATGAGTGGCCACTTTCAGTTACTGCAATGCACTTCTAGCAAAGACAGGAAGCATGCAAAGAAAGGATCATTTAAGCACTAAACAACTGTAAGAGCTTTAACTCTTTCCTCTTTGCACATTTAGAATTTCACATTCCTATCTGACACAGCAGGAAGGAAGAAACAACACAGAGAGGCAGAGGAAATTTACTTTCAATTGCTATTACTATAGTCTTAACAGTCAAAGATGTTTCAAGCAGACGTTTCCCCAACAGCAAAAAAAAAATCAAAAATAAAAAATAAAAAGTGTCTTTTTTAAAAGATATGGTTAGTAATAATTGTCAAAATGTTCTTAAGGGGCAAAATTCTAAAACCTCAGCAAGAAAGAAAATAGTCATCATATCAAGAGTTCAGTTCAGAATTTCAGAAAATCTAGATTGTTCTTATCATATAGCAGGGAACTAGACTTGGCCTTATAATCTACTGTTAGAGTTATCACAAATAAAATATTTGAGCACTGAATATGTTTTCATATAATCAACCTCATTTCATCTTTAGAAAATCTGAGTATCTCCATTTCACAGGGAGAAAAAGGCTGGGAGGTGAAGTCACAGAGCTAGTAAGTGTAAAATCCAGGACAAATGTCATCCACACAGGGTGAATTTCAGGGCACAGGTAGGAAGGTGACTCTACCAACATTTCACTCCTCACCACATCCTGGATTTTATCAGTATCTCTCTGCTTGAGGTAAAATGTCCTCTTAATCTAGAGTTATCAATGGGTGAGTTAATTTAGTAAATTGCCATTTGCCATTTACACACTATGAATTCCCTTGACTTGCTTTTCTTAACCCTTTTCTTAACCGGCAAAGAACAAAGCCCTAAGGCTTTGATAGAAAAAGGAAGAGAGCTTTCAGATGGAAACATAGGGTGTTACCTGGGAGGGGCTATTGAGGGAGAAGTTATATGGCAAAAAGAGAAAACAAGGGTAAGCAAGAAAGTGACTTCAGCAAATCAGGGCTGGCAAGGGAGAGAGTGTGTAGCAAGGATATGTGCAGGGAGATGGGCTGCCTGGCCTTGAAACCAGGGGTGAGCAACTTGAAGTTTTATAAACCAAAAAATAAAATTCTAAGCCCCCACCCCAACCATCTGAATAGGCCCCTCCTCTTGGCCAAGGGCATTCCAAAGTTAAGGTGAAAAATAAGTTTAGGCCATGATGGGAAGGGGGAGCCAGACATGGTTCATTATACCCTCCTCCCTTTTGGAATCACTGACAGAACAGACTCTTTAAATCCCATAAGAAACATTTATAATCTATTCTTTCTGAAGCCTGCTACCTGGAGGCTTCATCTGCATGATAAAACCTTGGTCTCCATAATCCCTTATTGTAACCCAGCCATTCCTTCCTATTGATAATAACTCTTTCAACCAATTGCCAATCAGAAAATATTTGAATCACTTTTGACTTGGAAGCCCCTGCTTTCAGCTGTCCTGCCTTTCTAGACTGAATCAGTGTATATCTTACATGCATTGATTAATGCCTTATGTCTCCCTAAAATGTATGAGACCAAGTTGTGGCCTGACCACCTTGGACATGTTTCAGCTCTCCTGAGGGCTGTGTTATGGGCCATTTGTCACTCATATTTGGCTCAGAATAAATCTCTTCAAATATTTTACAGAGTTTGATTCTTTTCATCAATAAGTTGATTTAAAAAAAATCTGGAAGGAATTTAGACAAAGTCAGGGAAATAGTCTAAACCCAGCCCAGAAAACAAGGGGATTGTGAACTGAGACCCTCCTAACCCAGGGGAAGAAATGTGTCTAGATCAATTCTCAAAGTCCATTGCAGTTGAATTCCTGATTTCTGACCATTTTCATAAAACGTGTCTATTCTCTCTTCCTCAGGAGCCAGCCCACCATCATGACTGTTAAGCATGTGGTATATTACATTTAAGTAAAAGAAAGAAACAATCTTTGCAACTCCTTGTGAGCACATTTTTTTCCAAGAGACATCTTCCCAAGGTTGTAACTCGATGTCTTCTATCCAACATCCATTTGGGTGAAGAAGGAAGGGTAAGACCCATTCAAATTGGCTGTATAATCTTGGGTTTCTGGGGTAGAAATCTGCAATTCCCCTCTACCACCCAACCCACTCCCAGACACACATGATCCTCTGAACTGTTCATCAAATACTTTGTGTGCCACACAGGCCAGCAGTGACATTTCTGCCAAGTCATCTCTGCAAAATTGTTTGAAAGCAAAAGTAGGAAAGTAAACAAGCAGTTAACAATTCTCTTTTACCTTGAATGCTTCTTTTAAAAAAGGCCTTACATCCTTCACACGACCAGACTCCATAGTGATATCCCGATGCGTAATCGCTGCAGACCGCACAGAAGTGAGCATCCCTCTTTGAACTTGGACCAGTCACAGGGCTGGCACAATGGTTCCCACTAACCTTCCTTTTCAGTGTCTCTCTAGGGAGCAAAGAAAATATCCATTGAACAGAGCATAAAAGGGAAAGGAAGGGCTTTCTAGGAAAAAAAAAATAGCATGAACATTGCCTAATTTAATCTCTTTTTCCTCCAGGGTTCATGGTAAATATATTCCAGGAAATCTGATAGAGAAAAACTTTTTTTTTTTTTGAGATGGAGTTTTGCTCTTGTTACCCAGGCTGGAGTGCAATGGCACGATCTTGGCTCACTGCAACCTCCACCTCCTGGGTTCAAGCAATTCTCCTGCCTCAGCCTCCTGAGTAGCTAGGACTACAGGTGTGCGCCACCATGCCCAGCTAATTTTTGTATTTTTAGTAGAGAGGGGGTTTCACCATGTTGACCAGGATGGTCTCGATCTCTTGACCTCGTGATCCACCCGCCTCGGCCTCCCAAAGTGCTGGGATAATAGGCGTGAGCCACAGTGCCCAGCCGTAGAGAAAAACTTTTGATACTGGTATCATATCTACAAAAAGCTATGCTGTGGGGAATGACTGATGTTTGAAAGTGGGTAGGTGAGTTTATGCCCATCCATGTGGTGCTGAGCACTTGTCACTGCAGAAGACCTGCCATAGCCATGGGGTAGGGAGTGTATCTCTAAGTGTAATGAAAGGAGTGGCCAGATCAAATCTTACCCACAGATCTGAACCATAGACAGGATATGCATTGGTCTTCTGTAGTTACTAGAGTTCACAAATGCTGCATGGATGAGTCTGGAAGCATATAGCTACTTCCAAACATCAGTCATTCCCAACAGCATTGCTAAGCAGCCCTTCAGACATTTGAGGGTCCCACTTAAATGGAGAACAAACATCTTGCACTCTGCAATTTCAGATAAAGGTCTGGATTTAAAATAACTTTAAGGTCGGGTGTGATGGTACAAACCTGTAATCCGAGCACATTGGGAGGCCAAGGTGGGTGGATCACCCAAGGCCAGGAGTTCGAGACCAGCTTGGCCAACAAGGGGAAACCCCATCTCTACTAAAAATACAAAAATTAGCCAGGCATGGTGGCACACACCTGTAATCCCAGCTACTTGGGAGGCTGAGGCAGAAGAATTGCTTGAACCCAGGAGGTGGAGGTTGCAGTGAGCCCAGATATGCGCCACTCCATCCTGGACGACAGAGCGAGATTCCGTCTCAAAAAAATAAAATAAAAATAACTTTAAGAGGAGTAACAAATGGACTTTAAGTTACCTTGAGATCAATGGGAGAGAAGAAAAAGGGGGAAGAGAAGAGAAAGGGAGAAAGAAAAGAGAAGAGAAGGGAGAGAGCAACAAGTGCCTGACCTGGAAAGGCCTGGAAGGAAGCAGAGGCTGGATGCTGGACCAGGGGAAAGAGGTCCATAAAGGAACAGAGAGTCTAGCAAGGGAGCCCCAGGCAGAACCCAAAACACATGTGGCTAGTTCCTGATGTTGCAAGGGCATGGTTCTTTTGGGAAGGGAATAGTAAATGTATTATTGATTTATAAATGAAGGTAATTATATTATGGGGCTTAATTTTCCCAAAAATTAGCATTATTTGATTAGAATTCAAGCTCAGAAACAAAATATCTACCTTTACAGATGAAAAAAAAATTACTTTAAAAAAGTTATCCACAATGTTTATATTCTCTTCTTTTACTGTTTTATTTTAATGAATAAAACAAAAGAAGACAAGTAAAATTATGACAATATTTGAAAGTAACAAATTTCAATATCCAGTATGCCCTTGGTAGTTTCACTTAGATGTTTATCTCCCCCTCTCCTTTCTCATAATACCATGCCTTCCCTTCGTACCTATGATTATCATTAGAAATATTACAAATTAAATGGAAATAATCCATTTAAAGAATACACATCTTTTTATTTTGTAAGACAGAGTTTCACTCTTGTTGCCCAGGCTGGAGTGCAATGGCACAATCTCAACTCATCACAACCTCCGCTCCTGAGTTCAAGCAATTCTCCTACCTCAGCATCCCAAGTAGCTGGGATTACAGACATGCGCCACCATGCCCAACTTTTTTATTTTTTTTTTGAGACAAAGTCTTACTTTGTCACCAGGCTGGAGTGCAGTGGCATGACTCGGCTCAGTGCAACATCTGCCTCCTGGGTTCAAGCAATTCTCCTGCCTCAGCATCCCGAGTAGCTGGGACTACAGGCACCCACCACCACACTCAGCTAATTTTTTGGATTTTTAGTAGAGACAGTTTCACCATGTTAGCCAGATGGTCTCGAGCTCCTGACCTCCTGATCTGCCTACCTCCCCTCCGAAAGCACTGGGATTACAGGCATGAGCCACCATGCCCTGCCATGCCCGGCTAATTTTCTATTTTTAGTAGAGATGGGGTTTCTCCATGTTGGTCAGGCTGGTCTCGAACTCCCAACCTCAAGTGATCCTCCCACCTCAGCCTCCCAAAGTGCTGGGATTACAGGCGTGAGCCACGGCACCTGGCCACACATTTCTTTTTTAACTTCAGGAAATGTCAACTGAAGCCTATATTTCAATAGTTTGCACTGATCTTTATATAATGGTATTATTTTAGTTCATGGTTAAAAAGCTTATACCAATCATCTGTGTTTTCAAGCTTTGCATGTCTAGAATTTCATTTAAGTTGTAATACTGTCACAGTTACTTTTATCCTGGAAACAATTTGTCATGAACACTAAATTGGGATTTCACTATTTAAGAAGACTCCAAAACAAAGTAAAAATTCATTTTTCAAATCCAAATAATTCCATTAAGAGTGAGTTTAAGCCGGGCGCAGTGGCTCATGCCTGTAATCCCAGCATTTTGGGAGGCTGAGGCGGGTGGATCACGAGGTCAAGAGATCAAGACCATCCTGGCCAACATGGTGAAACCCCGTCTCTACTAAAAAAATACAAAAATTAGCTGGGTGTGGTGGTGTGCGCCTGTAATCCCAGCTACTCGGAAGGCTGAGGCAGGAGAATTGCTTGAACCCAGGAGGCAGAGGTTGCAGTGAGCCGAGATTACACCACTGCACTCCAGCCTGGTGCCTGGCGACAGAACAAGACTCTGCCTCAAAAAAAAAAGTTTAAAAAAAAGCAAAAACAAAAGGCCAGGCATGGTGGCTGACGTCTGTAATCCCAGCACTTTGGGAGGCCGAGGTGGGTGGATCACGAGGTCAGGAGTTTAAGACCAGCCTGGCCAAGATAGTGAAACCCCATCTCTTATTTAAAAAAAAAAAAAAAAAAAAAAAAGAGTGAGTAAAGTACAGACCAGGTGCAGTGGCTCATGCCTGTAAGCCCAGCACTTTGGAAGGCCAAGGTGGGAGGATCATTTGACGTCAGGAGTTCAAGACCAGCCTGGCCAACATGGTGAAACTCTGTCTCTACTAAAAATACAAAAAAATGAGCCAGGCATGGTGGTGCATGCCTGTCATCCCAGCTACTTGGGAGGGTGAGGCACCCAGGAGGTGGAGGTTGCAGTGAGCTGAGATCGCACCACTGTACTCCAGCCTGAGTGACAGAGTGAGACCCTATCTCCAAAAAAAAAAAAAAGAGTGACTTAAGTTCAGTCTTTACTGTATAAAGACAATAGTCTCAATAGCAAATTCTCCCTACAACATTGATGTACACATATCACTTTTTAATGAGAACTAGAACATCAGAATAGAACAGGGCATTCTATGTTTTGGGTGCTCTAAGTAAACTATGTAATTAATAAAGACCTTGTCTAACATATCATTTTCTTCTCATTAAACCATAAAGTGATTTGAGAAATGCCCAGGAACTATAATTCAGAATGAAGACTGGACTTACCTGCTTACAGGTAAGGTGTATTCTAGTGATCTTGCTTCACACCAGGGACTCTTCTGAGGTTCTACATACAGATGTGATAACTGGTGATGGACAGCTAAAGGAGAAAGGTGCCCAGGAGTTGACCACAGCATATTTGGGCTTGTGATCTGCCGACCAGGCCCATCTTCCAAGTTAGTAACACTGCTGGGAATGCTGTAATTCATCACAGCAGGGCTATAGAATGTCATGGCCGGATATTCATGGTGGCTGTCTACATAGGAGGAAGGTATGTATATAGGGCCGTGCTCCAAGGGTAAGATGGATTGACCGAAATTGTAGGAAGAAGGAGAATTAAGGCTGGAAGGTGAGTTTTTTATATCCATGTCTTGAGATAACAGCTGGGATAACACCTCAAGAGAAGAGGCACAAAGGGCATTATAATGTCATCAAAGATTCTTGGGTAAGTTTAATGGCTGTAAAGAAAAACAGAAGACATTGCCAAGTTAGTTAGAGCTACAGGTGTAACTATGAAAATTTAAACATTTTTATTCAAAAAAAACATACACTTGTATGAGATTAAAAATACATCTTGAAAAATATATATAAAAATATGAACCTCCGAAGAGTTGAAATGTGAGCATGAAACTCTCAGTTCTCCAGAACTGACTTCTGGAGAGTCATTAAGAGGCTAGGTGCTTTTTGTTTGGATATATTTCAGATCAGATTCACATGACAACTGTCAGTGGCCTTAAATAATCAGGAACTTGGTAGCCAAGGCAAAGAGATTTTCTTCCTAAACAAAGTCATAAAAAGGGAAAGGAGTGATGAACTTAAACCATTTTCATAGTCTGTGAGACAAGAGAACAGGTAGCAAAAAAAGGGGTCTTCAACCCCAGAGGTCTATAAAAATGAATAAACAAATCCATTCTGGTTGAGTAGTCCTACTCTAAAACAGAGATATAAACTGGTCAAAGGAAAGACACCCCAAGAGATTTCTTTTTTTTTTTTTTCTAAGACGGAGTTTCACCATGTTGGTCAGGTTGGTCTTGAACCAACCTCAGGTGATCTGCCCGTCTTGGCCTCCAAAGTGCTTGGATTACAAGCGTGAGCCACCACGCCCAGCCGCCTTTTTTTTTTTTTTTTTAAGATTTAATTTCTTTTTTTCTTTTTTTTTAAAGATGGGGTTTCACCATGATGGCTAGGCTGGTCTTGAACTCCTGACCTCAGGTGATCCACCCACCTCGGCCTTCCAAAGTGCTAGGATTACAGGCATGAGCCACTGCGCCCGGCAAGTTTTAATTTCTTTAACATTGTAGGGCAGAGTTTTCCCAACACATCGTTTAAATATCCAAACGTGGCCTCAGTAACCACAATGTCTGGTACAACAGGAAAAAATGGTCTCTAAAGAGTTTAATTGTTGGGCCTGGCATGGAATTTCACCTGGGCAACCAAAGAACCAGTACCCAGACATCCTGATTCTAAGAATTATTTATTTGCATGTCAATTTTCTTTAATTAGTCACCATAGCCTAAAATAGCTGGTCCCTATCCTGGGTGGTGAACAGCCCTTGTGTTCTGTCCAGAGAGTTCTCTCTCACTCCCCTAGCACACACACCTGTGTTTGGCCCTCTCAAGTCACATCTGAATTCAGCCATAAAGTTTTTTGTACACATGGGATTATACATAGTGTTCTACCGTACCGGCTGGGAACATACTATGGCTTTTGAACTAAAACAAAAATATTTAAAATTCCAAATACTGACAGTGATTCTGTGAAGAAGAAAAAGGTTGGCCCTAGAAATGGCAGAAAGACACTCCAAAAAAACTAGACTTATTTTTATCAAAGCACCTATAAATCTAGTTAATAAGAAGTCAGCCATCATCAAGCCTGTTCTTATATATATTTCTATCAGTGGCCAGAGCAGAACATTCATTGTAGCCCCACCTCTGCCTGAAAGCCAGGCAGTCTTAGAAAAATCCACAAATTCCCTGAGCTGTCACATCTTCAGTAGAAATGGGTACCGATTTGGGGCTGTGCCTTTTCACAGTGCTCTGAGAATGAAATGAGATAATGTCTGTGAAAGGATTCTGTAAGGTATTATTACACATCCAAGAGGATGAAGACAGACTATTGGTATGTCACTGGATACACATATAGTGTTGGTTGGAATTTCCAGACAAGTTACAATGTCTTTATGGCCACCCTGAAGATTTTTGCCTCCTAATTTTACTTTTTCATTTCTGTTCTACAGAAATCCATCACCCCTAGTCCAGATAGCTGGGCTGCTGGGAGCATGACAACACTGTGTGTGTGGACAAAATACCACATATTCCTGATGCCATATTCTCAAGCTTGCAGAGTAGGAAGACTCTGACAGCTCATCCCTGTTACTCTTCCACCTGCCCATCACACTTTCCCAAGCATTCAGTTCAATTGCCTCACATTTGTGTGCTCTATAGAAGTAAAAAATTCACACTCACAAAGCAGAAACTAGAAGGAATTTCATGGTAAAGATTTAAAAAGATTTCTTAAGCAACAAGAATCCTTGATGTGTATAAGTAGCTGTTTGGTGACTATTAGCTATTTTTTTTTTTTTTGAGACACGGTCTTGTTCTGTAACCCAGGCTGGCGTATAGTGGCAAGATCACGGCCCACTGCAGCCTTGACCTCCTGGGCTCAAGGGCTCCTCCAAACTCTGCTCCCCAAGTAGCTGGGACTAAAGGCATGCACCATCGTGCACAACTAATTTTTAAATTTTTGTAGAGATCGAGTCTCACTGTGTTACCCAGACTGGTCTTGAACTCCTGGCCTTAAGCAGTCCTCCCATCTTGGCCTCTCAAAGTGCTGAGCCACCACACCTGGCCAATTATTATCTTTAAATGTATCCCTTTTTAAATTTTTTTTGAGATAGAGTCTTGCTTTGTTGTCCAGGCTGGAGTGCACTGGCATGATCTCAGCTCACTGTAACCTCTGCCCAGGTTCAAGCAATTCTCATGCCTCAGCCTCCTGAGTAGCTGGGATTACTGGCATGAGCCACCATGCCCAGCTAATTTTTTGTATTCTTAGTAGAGACAGGGTTTCATTATTTGGCCAGGCTGGTCTCAAATTCCTGGCTTCAAGTGATCCACACACTTACGCCTCCCAAAGTGCTGAGATTACAAGCATGAGCCACCACACACAGCCTCTTTAAATATATTCTTTCAAAACAAAATATTGAGACTTTAAATCAATTTAATATTAGAAAGATAAAACACTCCAAAATCACCACAGAACTCATCACTAAAAACTGTTTTGTGGCCGGATGAGGTGGCTCACGCCTGTAATCCCAGCACTCTGGGAGGCTGAGGCAGGCAGATCATGAGGTCAAGAGATCAAGACCATCCTGGCCAACAGAGTGAAACCCCGTCTCTACTAAAATACAAAAATTAGCTGGGCATGGTGGTGCGCGCCTGTGGTCCCAGCTACTTGGGAGGCTGAGGCAGCAGAATTGCTTGAAGCTGGGAGGCGGAGGCATGCACCATCATGCACAGCTAATTTTTTAATTTTTGTAGAGATCAAGTCTCACTGTGTTACCCAGATTGGTCTTGAACTCCTGGCCTCTTTAAATATATTCTTTCAAAACAAGATATTGAGACTTTTGCAGTAAGCCGAGATCGCCCTACTGCACTCCAGCCTGGTGCCTGGTGAAAGAGCAAGACTCTGTCTAAAAAAAAAAAACTGTTTTGCATGTAATTCTTAAGGACATGTATATCAAGAAACCCTGTTTCCTTCCAAAATGAGGAAAAATTAATTATCCTAGTAACCAATTGGCATTTATTTAGTTAGATAGGAAATAGTTTTGAGGGCTTGAATAGGGTAAGAGGACAAAGCCTCAAAGGCAGGCATGGGAGAGAGTTCATCAGTCTCTCTCTCGATAGCAAGTTTCTGCTCCTCCCTAATACCCACAACAGCCACAGACAATGCTCTGCAGAAACTGAACCAAATTCAAATATTCATTTGGGACAGGGTTAGAGAGAATTCTGA
This sequence comes from Cacajao melanocephalus, assembly GCA_963573385.1. NCBI lineage: Eukaryota > Metazoa > Chordata > Mammalia > Primates > Pitheciidae > Cacajao > Cacajao melanocephalus. The sequence continues at coordinate 49,291 of CAUYLG010065599.1, forward strand.
GTGAAGAGATTCAAGATGACACAGCCAATCCAAAGTTAGGCTGAATGCACTACGCCTCCTTCCAGCCCTGGGTTTGATAGAACACAAAACAATTTACCAACAAAATGCTGCAGTCTGGCTTTGAGGAAACATAAGTCCAGCAATGTCTTTCCAGGTCACCCTAACTCTGCTGCCCTCTCTCAAGTACACCCACACAAAGATTCTCCACTAAAAGTCTTTCATTTTCAAGACCTGTCATAATTCCAGCTAGAAAGGCCAACTAGTTCCTCATAAACTTGCCACTCTGCATATCCTAGTTACTACCACTGTAACTGGGTATGCAAGGTAAGTTACATATTTAAAATAAAGACTGTTTTCCCTTTTTTTGGGACAGAGTCTCATCCTGTCGCCCAGAGTCTCATCCTGTTGTCCAGCCCAGGCTGGAGTGCAATGGTGCAATCTAGGCTCACTGCAACCTCCACCTCCCACATTCAAGCAATTTTCCTGCCTCAGCCTCCCAAGTAGCTGGGATTACAGGCACACCATCACACCCAGCTAATTTTTTGTATCTTTAGTAGAGACGGGGTTTTACCATGTTGGCTAGGCTGGTCTCGAACTCCTGACCTCATGATCCACCTGCCTCAGCCTATCAAAGTGCTAGGATTATAGGCATGAGCCACCACACCCAGCTGAGACTGTTTTTCATAGAATGAAAGAAAAAGGAAAGACATCGACTTTATACATATATATATATACACACATACATATATATATATTAGAAGTAACTACCAATAACAGGCTCCTAACTGTATACTGAATTGAATACTGTATTATACAAGGAAAACTATTAGTTTACAAAAGATTTTGCATCTGCACCCTGCAGGAAAATCTAGACTTCAAGGCATGAGCACAGAAATTTAAAAATCCTGACATCTACAAATAAGTTGGGTACAGACCTAAGCTCCTATGAAGATAAATATTCTACCCTGAGCAATCATAATCACTCTGCATTTTAAATGTCTTCAAGTTGTTGTTTTCAATCCCTTTCGCTTCTCACTATTTGATAATATGCAATTTCAGGTAGCTTTCTTAATCTCAGGTATAATGAAAGTAGTTTTTTTAAATACAGAAATAAGTTTTAAATTTCAAAGACTATAACAGAATGGTGCATTCTATTAATATGATATAAATAACAACTTTTAATGGCCTCATGTTTCAATTCAGGATAACCAATGATAATATACCATAACCAAAGACTTAAAACACAATAGAATCTAAATCTGCTAAGAACTAAATCTATTAGCCCAATATGAATTTAACACTTAGTTCAAGTCTCTAGTTTCTCATTTGCAAATAGCATTGTCTTTGCCTTAATTTATCCCAAGGTACTAGAATTAAAACAAACTGACTCATCCTATAAAAAGGGAAAAACAGGTTTTTCTTTCAAGAAAAGTGAAGAAAGGAAAATATGCCTAAGTAAAAACATACTAAAGAGCAAAACTTGTGATATAACATTTTGGGGGAGAAAAAAAAAAAAGGGAGCAAAATTACATAATCAGTAAACAGATCAGTGACTTTCAGGGGCAGGGGGGTAGGTGGAGAGGGTTGACTACAAAGAGGTACATAGGGGACTTTTGAGGTGATGCAACTGTTTTGTGTCTTGTCTGTGGTGCTGGTTATATAACTGCATCTGTCAGAATTTACAGAGGTACACTTACAGAGGCTAAATTTTACTGTATGTAAGTTACACTGCAGTAGCCTAATTATTTAAAAGTACTATTATATATAAAACAAAATGCTGGACACCTGAATTATGAAATCTAATGTTCAAGCATACAATTGTCAAGGGTTCTAGATATACTGTCAAAAACTTACCAGTAAACATTTTGAGTTCAGCCTTCAGTATTTTATATTTTATCCATATTTATGTTCTATAAAATGATTCAAAACATCACCTAAAATTATCACAAGATGTATTTTGAATCATTATGTGTTGAATCATTTATAGAAAATGTCATTGTTATTTTTAAGACTGAACATATCAATATCTATTAAGTGTTAATTAAATGGTTATAAGTTGAATTTACTACTAAATTTACCTTTTCTGAGTTATAAATACATTTTGAGAAGTGTAAATGGTGATTAGATTTATTCACATCCCTCAGAACACTATGAAATGTGTCCTAAACATGTTAATTGATTTCAGAGACTTCTATGTCTTGAGCAAGACTTAAGCGTTACAAGCATTTGATGGCTTTTAAAATGAGAATGTTCAAGAAATTCATCTAAAAAAAAAAAAGGCTTGAATGTGAAATGCAATCCTAAGGTGTATGCTCTAACGCCTGTTGATGAACAGATCCTTATAGTTTCCTTCTTCTAGAACTTATGTCAAAATATATTGATTTTCTTCAGAAAAAAATAGGAGTCGAAGATGTGAAGCACGTTTTCATAGTCATAGTACATTTGCTTTTTGCAACACTCTCAGAAAAACCTTTTCCTTTCACATGTTCACTTTTTAAATAACAAACATCTTTCCCCTCACACAAAGGAAACTAGACACTGAGTTATGAAACTTATAGCAAAAGTAAAACTTTCTAATGGAATGCCCACGTAAATACTAGAAATATAATAAAATAAGGCAAACTCTTTCCTCCCAAGTGTTGCCTACCACACCAAAACACAATCCTGCTTTTTAAACAGCAAGTAAAATTAAATCAACCTTATCTTCTTGAATAGAAGTCAATTCAAAGTTTTATTTTTCACAAAAATGACATTCACTTGACTTAATATTATCCTTCCAATAAGAATAACACGGAGGGGGTTAGCGGGCAGTAGTTGGACTCCTCTTCAGCAAATAAAAGATACCAGATAGCTTAGCCTAGGAAAGGAGGAACTCAGCTTGCTGACATGGCTGAGGAATGCCAATACATTTTAAAACCCCTATCATCTGTTTGAGACATGTACATCTTCCCAGGTCCTCAAACTTCAATCCGAAAGTGTGTTCACCTCCACTGTCATTTCATCCACACTGGGGAAATCCACCAAGGAAAACCATAGAAAAAAAAATTTTTTTCAGACATTCATATTAGCAAAATCAATCCAGAGCTCACAAGCACAAACTAAATAAGTTAACTTGCCGGTGTCTTGAATAGAGACATTTGATCAAAGCATGCATTTTCCATCTTTCCGGCAGCTTCCAATACAGTTGGTTTTGGTGACCGTTTTTTGGTCTTTTATTGTTCTCAACATGACTGGTTTCTCACCGCAGGATTTCAAACAAAATGAGACAATTAAATCACACCTTGAGCGAAAGGACGCTTACCTTGCAGATAAACACACCGGCCTTGCCTTTTCTAAAATGCAGACACGTGCTTTTCCTGCAGTAGGGGGCTCCCGGCACGCGCCCCGCGGCCACCTGTTGAGGAGAGCGAGCGCTCCTCGTGCAGCCCCGGCTCCGGGCGCCAGCCCTGCCCCGCAGCCCCGGGGCCCGTCGCAGCTTGGTTGGTCCCTTCCCAGCCCAGCGCTTGCCGCCTGCTCTCCGCCCAGCAAGTTTCAAGAGGCAGTTATTTCTCGCAGCCTCCGCGCTTGGAGCTGCCTCCGGGCGGGGGAGTGGGTGTCCAAAAAGCCAGCTGCTGGAGAAACTGAAAAGATCACCAGCGACTTAACGATAAGCCCCTTTTTTCTTTTAAAGATCGAGAGGACAGAAGAAAGGAGTAGTGCCTGAGCCCACGTGACCACCGAGCCGGGGAGCCCGGCGGTCTCAGGAGCACCCAGCGCCGCGCGCGACCCCGAAGTGGGAGCACCCTTGAGCCGCCTCCTGGTCCATCCACAAGGACAGTGGCGCACAGATGTCGCTCCCCGCAGCCCCAGTCTCAGATTTAAGAGGTTTGGAGTAGGGCCCAAGAACATGCATTTCCAAACAGGTCCTGGGAGATGCTGACACTGTTATAGCCAGTCTGGGGACCACACTTGGATGATCACGTCCCCAGCCCCTGACTCACATTGGTATCATTCAGTGCAGAAGTCTGACTCTAAGGATCCAGTGGTGAAACCAGAGACGCTTTGGGTTTGTCAAATCGCCAGCAGCAAACGTAACCTCGGGCCCTGGAGTGGCAAAGTCGTGAACTAAAGGTGGAAGGCGTGGGTTCCCAGCTCTCAAGAGCTCGCTGGGAAGGCCTTTTGCGTTAGCTCAAAGATCCCAGGTACTTCCTCGAACTCACTTGGTGGAAGTGGCATGGCGAAGACCTGTGCCTCCGGCTGCGGCGCCCTTCTCCCCTGGAGGCACCTGCCCACCCCCTCCTCGGGTGAGGGCCCCTCGCGCCCCCTGGTGGCAGCCCCAGTTCCCCCAGCTTAATGGGGTGTTCCCCTCACACATCCCAGCAGGACTCCCAGGGTGTGAGACTGGGACCACAGTCTCAACTGGCTTTAGGGCAGCTGATGATGATGAAAAGGAAAAGGAAAGTATCATGTGACCCACGGGCCATTGTAAGACTCGTGTTACATCTGTGCCTAATTAATCATCAAATCATCTACTCAGGTGGCAAAAGGGATGTGGTTTTTGAGGGTTGTGATCCAGATCTCTAATAGAGAAAAACCAAGGGGGCATTTGGAGGGAACATTTTACAGTGCCAGCCTCAGTTGTTTGGTGTTTAGCCAAAATAGAGAGATGCACATGTGCTCTGGGTTGATAAGGATGAGGTCCACAGGTAGTGAAGACAGGCCCCGAAGATGGAGAAGCACCTGCTTCTTCAGGTAAACAGTGGCTGTGAAAAGTCTCCACTGCCCCACTCCAAGTCCAATTTTCATTAAAGCTGTGAGTCCTGGTTTCTCTCCGGTTGAAAGGCAGTCTTTCCTTGAGGCAGATAAGTTAGTTTGGACAGGGAGGGTGTGTCACTGGCAAGTAACTGCAGCAGACAACATGCCAATCTCAGCTTCTCTATCCCTGTCTTGGAGTCTCTCAAGGTACCCAGTCCCCATATACTCACTCCTCCTTGCCACCTTATGAAGAAAATGTTAAATGATGGTTTAAAAAATCAGCTTCGTTTGGTGGTGTATATTTGTTAACAAGATATCTCTGGAAATGGAAACCGTCATGAAGGAATTTCAACCATGAGCCGACAGGCAGACAAAGATGGGTTAGGGTGAAGAAAACACATCTATCAACATCAACATCACACTTGACTGTGTGCTAAGCACCTGCACAGCATCTCATTTAATCCTCACATCAGCTCAGTGAGATAATATTGACTCCACTTTTCAGATGAGGAAATTGAGGCTCACAGAGCTTCTATCAGCTACCTGAAGCCACATAGTGAGAAAGGAACCCAGTAACAACAGTGGCTTCATAGAGAGCTACCACTTATTGGACATTTATGCCCTACTTTCTCTCAGAAATTCTTATTTTATATGCAAGCCTATGAGGCAAATTCTATTATCCCCATTTTATACTTGAGAAAATGAATGATCAGGAAGGTTAAACAACCTACCTATGGTCACATGACCTATCAAGGGCTAAGAAGGGCTTGAATCCAGGAGAGAGGCTAAGGATCCATTTACCTCATGCCTGCAATCAGAAGTGAAGGTGGCTTGACTCTGCTCTATGCAGAACACTGCAGACAAACTCCTGCCACCAGTGAGGCAAGCTTCTGCTCTGTGTTCACTGTGATGCTTCCTTTAGAAGGCATTCTACACACAGGAACAGCATGTTCTCTTTCTAGAGCAGCTCAGACACCCACAGAAGCTGTTTATTATACAAGGAAACCTCGCTGCAGGAAATAATAAGCAGAAAATGAATGGGAGTGAGTAAATTTTCTTCTGACTCACCCTATCTATCAAGAAAGACAATGGTACCCAGGGATGAAACCTTTGCCTGGTTTAATGCAGAATGGAGAGGATGATTATTCCAATTCTACCTGAATTGTGACCACAGCAAAGAAGGGATTATTCTCAAGGTAGTTCATATTAATGGGCAGACCAAAAAGCACCCTGAAGCCTGGTATCGAGAACGATGCCTCTACACAGCAGGGTCCCAGCCTCATTTCCACCTCACCCCTGACCTGCCTAAGGAGGCGCCCACATGTGACATTGAAATGACTGCCTGCTTCCAAAATATCCTACAATGGACACTGAAATCTTCATCATTAAGTCATATTTTGGGGATAAGGCATTGTTAAAATTCAGTCATGTGATATATGATGGGTAATATTAATTTACTAGCATTTATGATTAATAAGATGAGCTTGCAAGATGAGCTAGATGTTACCTGGGAAAGCAAAGGAAGTCAATGTAGGACAGGTATGTTTTGCTGTGAAGAGGAAGGAAAGCCTCTCCATAAAGGTGCACCTTCCTCATCTTCTCATCCCGTCCCTTCTCTGTCTAACAAAGTCTAATACATCCCAAAGCCAAGAGCCTGAATAAAGTGAAGAGCACATTAGCCCAGTGGAACGTGCACATTGCCTCCCCCACAGCCCTCATCTTACCTGTCAACACAACCTGCGCTGTGATTGGACAGTGCATGTCTTATATCTCCAGCATTTTCCATGGTCCATAATGCCCACCTAGCATAATCCAGGCATTCAACCAATATTTGCTGAAGGCTTTGACTTGGAAAGATTCAGTGGAAAGAGTAGGGGAAAATTTTCTGTAGGAAAGAAACTACCAAGAGGCAAAATAAAACTCTGTTAAAAGCAGGAACACAAAAGCTAAGATGAAAAGTGGAGGGGAAGAAGGAACCCTACAGATGTCTAGAAGGGTGTCATGCCTAAGGGTGCCTTTGGATTATTGCTTTATTCTCTGAGCTTGAGGCCAAGTAGGAGGACATGGGTTCTGGAATACTCTTATCTGCTCCAGAGTATCATAGAAACAGGCTTATTCATATTATGTGGGCATAAATTGGTCTGTTTTAAGAGAATCTGAGAGAGAAAACCCTATACTTATGGACTTAATAAAGGAAAGGGGAAAGATTCATTGAACCTGCAATAATATCTTTTTTTGGTGGTGATAAGAAAGATGAGATTACTAATTTGTATGTCAGAGGTCACCTCAACTGAACATGAATCAAAGTTCACAAAATGTGATTTGACATTTAAAACTTGAATTTGGATAGAGCTCTTTAGGATCGCATCTTTTGTAGAGATAAAAACAAACCTAATATTTATTGAGCATCTTTCTAGCCTGGACACCACAGTAGGCAGGCTTGCATAGGTTGATTCACTTTTATTTCATTTGATTCTCAAAAATTCCCCAGGACTGTCTGTTTTACAGATGGGAAAACTGAGGCTTAGAGAGCAAACATTTCTTTTCTAAGGTCACCCACATGCATGTGGCAGAGTGAAAGTTCCAACCCAACTTTACCTACCTACCTGCACATCCCGTGTTTTCCCCACTGTCGCTGAGATGCTTTTCTTATTTGTTGCATAAATGGAGGCATGTCTGTCCCGTAGAACCCAGATATTGTTGAATGAAATGTCAATTTCTTGTCTAGGAATGACCACCTATGAGCATATTTATGTAACTTATTCTTTATTGATCTGTGTTGGACTGGAGTCCTCAGAGGGTAACGAATGACATAAGCAGAAAGACAGACCTAACCTGATACCTGAGCACCAGAACCATGAGACAAGGTTGCTCTGACCTGCGGTTTAAATGAACCACCTGAGCAACCAGCACCTGCAGCCAACTCTTTCTAAATCACCTTCATTTGTCTCAGTCTTGATCTTTGCTAATTATAAACAAACAGGTAAAAAATAACTTATTATCCTGTCCACTGCCCCTTGAAGGTCCTTAAATTCCACACAAATCTTTTGCATACATTGAGTTTCTAATTTTCTACGCATTTGCGATCAAACATGAAGAATACACATTTTTGGCCTTACTTCCAACTCTGAAGCAATTCTCTCTAGCTAGAAGAGAAACTAGCTCCTAGAGGTCATTGGCATTAATATGAACACCCAGTTGAGGAAAAAAAAACTTATAGGACTGTTAGAAATGGTGGCAAATTGTAATATGCAATTTCATAAATTACTCAAATGCAATTCTGAAAATGCAGCTTCCTTACCTTTTCTGGCTCAGAATAAGATTAACAACAGGTCAGCCAGTGTAATATTCCCTGAAATGAGATCAAAAAGGAAATAAGGTGTAGACAGACATGGCTTGAGACCATAGATAAGACTGTCTGGTTCCATAGAGTTTAATATTTCAAAAAATATTTCAAAATTATTGACTAAAGTTTTTTCTACATCTTCTTGTAAATGTATCTAACATTTTCAATGTCTTTGTTCATATCATGGAAGTTACTAGAAATGCCTCATATTATACTTTAGACCAACAGCAACTAACTCCCCAGTGATGCACATTGCAGAAACGGCTTTTATAAAAATACAGACCTGATTTTTTGTGCACAGAAAGTGCTTTCTTCACATATGTCACTGCTTGATCTGATGAACCTAACCAGAGAAAGAAATTTTCTTCTCCTTATTCAGTCCTCTCCTTTGCTGGGAATTATAACCAGAAAATGAACTTCTCCAAGCAGCTCATGCAGCTACTTAAGGATCACCGATGCTGTTCCGTGGGCCAGGATCTCTGCACTGTCTTCCTCACATTGTTTCTCTTCCTTTTACATCCCCACAGAGGATTTTTCCACTGTCCAGGCAGTTTAGCTCACTTCTTAGCGGTTCTGCTCAGATTCAAGTCAAGTGCTTCCTCAGCCTGCTCCACATATGCTACTGAGCCAGCAGCCACAACTTCCTAGAACTGCCACCCCAGCATGACATTGGCTTCTAGTTAAAAAGCATGTGCATGGCCACATCATGCTGCATTTTCACACCAACCCTACGATGTTGATTTTATCACCAATTTGCTGACAAGGAAACTTGAGTGAGTTTTCCAGATTTGCACTCATAGGAACACAGGTCATCTGACTTATATATAGATGCACACCTGCCTCCTTGCAGGAGATTCAGTTTCTGTGTTCCTAGCACTGAGGCTGTCGATGTCCGTCATATTGCACTGCTAGTGTCATACAGGTTTTCAACCTGACCCCATCTCTTCCTTTCCTCCCTCTACCCTCCCCCATCTCTGTCTAAAATACCACTCAAGGGAGAAAATTCTTAACAGCTTCTTTATTTTCGCCTTAAAATTTTTCTGACAGATGGGGTGTGGTGGCTCATGCCTGCAATCCCAGCACTTTGGGAGGCCAAGATGGGAGGATTGCTTGAACCCAGGAGTTCAGGGCAACATGGTGAAAACCCATCTCTACAAAAAATACAAAAATTAACTAGGTGTGGTGGCACCTGTAGTCCCAGCTACTGGGAAGGCTGCGGCTGGAGGATCGCTTGAGCTCAGGAGGTTGAGGCTGCAGTGAGCTAAGATCACATCACTGCACTTCGGCCTGGGGTGACAGAGACCTCATCTCAAAAAAAATTTTTTTCTGACACTCAGCATTACATTTATGCCTTCATAAAACACTTTTCTTTGAGACTGCCTCTTGTCCTCATGCATTTATCTCTTTGTGACAATACCCCCTTAATGCTGAGAAACAATAATAGCTTAAGTGTCTACCTGAGACACAAGGAAATATGAGGGTGTTTGCTCTCAGATGATATGAGTAGGAGGAGGCTGTAACTACCATTCATTCAGCTGAATCCTTTGTCTGCACTATTTCATTTTATCCTCAGAACAATCCAATGAGGTAGGTACTACTTATGTTTCCATTTTACAGATGAGAAGAGTAAGACTCAGAGAGTTTAAGTAACTTGCCCAATAGCTAGTAAGTAGCAGAGAGTTCAAACCAGATCTGTTTCACACCGAAACCCATTCTCTCTGAACTGCTGGTATCCCTAATGCACAAGATGACCTACAATGCCTGTTACAAATGATAAGTGACAAATAAATGGGGGCAGTCAGGAATTTTGTGAACTTTCACATAGTGAGAAGTTACATTCCTGCATGTTTGGGTTCCTCTGAGAGATTTACAGTAACTCCTAGAGGTCCTTACCAGGGCTAACTGGAGGGCGGTGATCTCCTCTGGGGTCTCGTCTGAATTCTACAGGTGCATACGCCTAGTCTTGAATCCTTCCCTTGGAGTCCCTCATTCTTCCACTCTGGTACTCCAGAAGCTTCATTCAGGGGACCTGTAGACTACAAACTACCTCCATCTGCTCCTTCAACCTAACCTTGTGGTTGGCAGAAGAGAGCCTAGGATTTCTACAGAGAGAACAGAGAACACAAGGAAACCAGCGCACACAGATCAGAATTGCACAGTGCAGCCTTGGAACCCAGGCTTAGAGTTCCAAGGCTTGGGCCTAGGGTGGGGTTTCAGCCCAAACACTTCCTAGTTGTGTGCCCTTGGACATTTTCCTGACTTCTTTGATTTTTCTCTGTAAAATGGGAATAGTGTGAGAAGCTACTTCACAGGATTGTTATGAGGAGGCAAAGAAATGACAAATTGTTGTAACGTGCCTGATGCTTTGTAAATTCTCAATTAAAGAGTCTCAGATTGAAGGACTTCCGAGGTGTACAGAAGCCTTGGCCTAAGACAGGGCAAGGAGCAGGTTTTCCTCTTTGGGAAGTTTGGGCTTTGAGGGCAGAGGAGATAGTGGAGGGGTTAAATGCCTGCCTGGAGTGTGTTGTAGAACTCTGCATACATCTCTTCAAGCAGACCCAATTGTGAACTTAGAGAAAAACCCCTGACACTTGACCCAGTTATAAGAGTAATTTACAGCAGTGTTTCCACACTTCCCTGGGTCACAAGAGTCACCTGGGTTGCTTATTTAAAATACAGATGCCTGGCCCGCTCCCTCAAAACGTTCTAAACCAGGTGCTCTGGGGTAGAACCTGGGAATGTTCACTTTATACATACCACTGGGTTATTTCATGATCAGAGAAGTTTAGGAATCATTGCTTTAAGTGTTCAAAGAACTTATATGTCCTCTATGTAACAGATCTACATAATGAGCAGATCTATCATCCCCACTTTACAGGAAAAGTGACTAAGGCCCAACAAAGTTCAGCAGCATGCAGGAGCCTGCTTAGGCTGGCTCAAGAGAGCCTACTGTTGTTGTTTTCTTGTCTTGTTTTCTGACATGGAGTTTCACGTTTGTTGTTCAGGCTGGAGGGCAATGGTGCGATCGCGGCTCACTGCAACCTCTGCCTCCTGGGTTTGAGTGATTCTCCTGCCTCAGCCTCCCGAGTAGCTGGGACCATAGGCACCCGCTACCACACCTGGCTAATTTTTTGTATTTTCAGTAGAGATGGGGTTTCACTATGTTGGCCAGGCTGGTCTCGAACTCCTGACCTCAGGTAATCCTCCCACCATGGTCTCCCAAACTGCTGGTATTACAAGCATGAGCCACCACGCCCAGCCAAGAGAGCCTACTGTTATATATTCAAGGAATTTGCAATTCTGTGGTTAAACCCAGAGTGGCTTGAATTTGGCTATGGTGGAGCAACTACACTCCAGATTTCTCCTGGCCAGAGAGGAGCTCACAGGTGCTCAGGTTGGCTTCTTTTTTCAAACAACACAGGGCACTGATTGAAGTGAACACTTCTTGGCTGTTCTCTGGCTTTCAGTGCATGGCTGGATTTGAATATTGTCTTTTTCTCTACCGAAATTCATAAACATTACATATAAATCAGTAACCCAGGGCATTTTTTTTTGTTTTTTGTTTTTTTTTTTAAAGAGCTGGTTTATTAGCACATCACTGAGTCAGGGTAAGTAATTTGTCTTGCTGTTAGCAAAAAAGCTGAAGCTCACCTGTGTTCTGGGTCCCTAATCCATGTGCATTTTCCTTCTGCATTTAACTCCCTTTATTGTCTCTACAACCTCCAGTCCTGGACAGAGTTAAGGGCTCAAATTCTAACAAGGATCACCAGCTACAGAGTTGGTTCAGTTTCTAGTTAGACTTCAATTAATCGTTCTTTTCCACAACAGGTTGATGTCTCCCTCTAGTGGATAGGAAAGAGTAAGACAGGTCAGATTTCTATGTTTTTAGATCATTGTATATATGTAACATGTTGAGATATATAGAAGAGAGCTAATTTCCAATAACAGCACAAAAGTTTCCTTTTTATTAATTTAATATTTCATTCACTCAGTATTTATAATTTGCTTACTATGTGCCAGATATTGAGGTATAAAGATGAAAAAAAATGAAAAAAGGTCACTATATACTGAGAAAGATTGCCAAGATACTTTATGAGAAGAAAATCAGAGTGCAGAATGGCATGAAAAATATACTACCATTTGTTTATAAAGGCAAAAGAAAGAATACATACACACACATTCACATAAGATATCTTTAGAAGGACACACAAAATACCGTTAACATTAGTTGGTTTCCTCCTGGAAGGGGAATAGAATATCTAGGAAATAGGGGTAGGAGAGAGTTTTCACTGCATTCCTTGTGTGTATGTATTTAAAATTTTTTTTTCTTTCAAGACAGGCTCTCACTCTGACCCCGGGCTGGAGTGCAGTGGCACAATCTCAGCTTACTGCAGCCTCAACCTCCTGAGCTCAGGTGATCCTCCCACCTCAGCCTCCTGGGTAGCTGGGACTACCCGCATATGCCACCATGCCTGGCTAATTTTTTGTATTTTTTGTAGAGACGGGGTTTTGCCATATTACCCAGGCTGGTCTTGAACTCCTGGACTCAAGCGATCTGTCTGCCTCAGCCTCTCAAAGTGCTGGGATTATAGGCGTGAGCCACTGTGCCCAGCTGCCTTTTATGTATTTTTATTGTGAACCACATGAAGCTATTTCCTAATCATAAAATAGATATTAAAACTTAAGAAATTGAGGAGGCTGGTGCTGCCCTCAGTTTCTTGGAAGGAAATTCACACACATATACAGTGCAATGTGATCAGGCTCTGTTAGAAGCAGGCACAGTGCACTACAGAGCACGAGGCAGAGGTCCCAACCCAAACTGGTTGTGGGGACAGAGTGGAAGTAGGAAAGATCACAAGAGGCCAGGTTAAGGAGGACCTTGTATGCCAAGCTAACGAGCTTTCACTTTATTCTGTAGCAACAGCAAGCCATTCAGAGTTGAGCAGGGGACTAACAGGTAGATTCTCATTTTAGAGGATCAGCAGTCCAGGGGAGGATTTGAGGAGGTCTCCATGAGAGGGAAGGTAAAGTGATGAGCCCTTTTCTGTAATTTATCTTTTCAAAGATGTGTTCTCTAGAGTCAGAGGATTCAAGTTAAGAACAGGAACAGTGAGTCTAGGTTAAAGATGATTTATGTGGTCTTTATTCCGATGACTTGTTCTTAGTCTGAGGAGAATAAATTACGTGTAATTCACTTACAATGTGGTAGGAACACTAGCACGTCCTTTACAAAGGACACCTCATTAATCCTCACAATAATCACAGAAAATGGGAGCATGATTATTCTCCTAAAAAGTACAGATGAGAACATTGAGACTAAGCAGGTTAATCAACTTGCCCAAGATTAATAGCAAAAAAACCTGCCAGATTTAAGTCCATCTGTCTGATTGTAAACCCATATGTTAAAAGATTGGCAAGAGTCTCCTCTAAACAGTTCGACAGAAAGCCACTACCCCTCTCTGCCAAAACCAAGCTTCTAAAATATTCCCCTTGGCCAGGCGCAGTGGCTCATGCCTGTAATCCCAGCTCTTTGGAAGGCTGAGGCCTGTGGATTGCTTGAGCCCAGGAGTTCAAAAACAGGCTGAGCAACATGGCAAAACTCCATCTTTACAAAAAAATACAATTGGCTGGGCACGGTGGCTCACGCCTGTAATCCAAGCACTTTGGAGGCCAAGGCAGGTGGATCACCTGAGGTCGGGAGTTCAAGACTGCCCTGACCAACATGGTGAAACCCCGTCTTTAAAAAAAAAAAATACAATTAGCCAGACACGGGGGTGCATGCCTGTAGTCCCAGCTACTTGGAAGGCTGAGGTGGGAAGATCACCTGAGCCCAGGGGGTCGAGGCTGCAGTGAGCTATGATTGTGCCACTGCCCTGCATCATGGGCAACAGAGATCCTTTTCATACAAGACTAATGTATATGCCACAGCAATTTGATTGATTATAGATTGCCAAATTCCAAGAAAGAATACTTTATTACTCTATAAGGAGGGGCAATGATCTGAGGGGGTCTTATCTGGTTCTGTTTCATCTTAATTATCTATAGGAAAAACAAGGCAGAAGTTGCAGCAGCCGGCCATGTGACTCTGGCTGCACAGCCATACTCCTCTCAAGGCTCAGAATTATTTAAAGTTCCAACAGCTTTAAGTTTGAATTCTTTTAAGTTTGAATTATTTAATTTCACATATTTATTTAAAAGTAAATTAAAAGCTGAGTCATAGTAGCTGATGCCTGTAACGCCAACACTTTGGGAGGCTGAAGCAAGAGGATTACCTGAAGTCAGCAGTTTAAGATCAGCCTGGGCAACACAGTGAGACCATGTCTATGCAAAAAAAAAAAAAAAAAAAAAATATTATAAAAATTAGCTGGGTGTGGTGACTAATGCCTCTAGTCCTAGCTACTTGGGAGGCTGAGGTGGGAGGATGATTTGAGCCCAGGAGTTTGAGGCTGTAATGAGCTATGATTGTTCCACTGCACTCCAGCCTGGGCAATAGAGCAAGACATCATCTCAAACAATAAATAAAAATACAAAGTATTAAAATCTAAAAAGTTAAAACTAGTTTTAAATGTTTTCAAAGAGCTATTTTCTCCTAAAATATTAAAAGTGAACTGCTTTTAAAAATTAATAGGTAAAATACAAGTCATAATTAACAAGCATCAAGATTTTGACTTGAAAATATTTAAAACTAATTTTAAAAATTCTACTATATAAAATACTTTATACAAATTAAAATAGTCACAAATCGGCTGGGTGTGGTGGCTCATGCTTGTAATCCCAGCACGTTGGGAGGCCAATGCAGGTGGATCACCTGAAGTCAGGAGTTTGAGACCAGCCTGACCAACATGGAGAAACCCGGTTTCTACTACAAATACAAAATCAGCCGGACATGGTGGCACATGCCTGTAATCCCAGCTACTTGGGAGACTGAGGCAGGAGAATCGCTTGAACCCAGAAGGCAGAGGTTGCGGTGAGCCAGGATCACGCCGTTGCACTCCAGCCTGGGCAACGAGAGCGAAACTCTGTCTCAAAATAAAATAAAATAAAACAAAGTAGTCATAATTCTACCATTTAATGTCTATCTGGTTGATGCAATAAAGAAGCATAGTATGTCTAGAACTACCTATATACAGATTTAAGTCAATGTGAAGTATTTAACACTACCAATGTTCCTCAGCTTCTATATACAGCAGTTGTAATACTGTGCTAACTCCTGAATAACTCTGAAGTAAGAAAATTGGACTACAGAAAAATAATACTACATTGTCCAAGAAACACTTCCACCTCCCGGGTTTAAGCAGTTCTCTGCCTCAGCCTTCCAAGTAGCTGGGATTACAAGTGCATGCAACCACACCCAGCTAATTTTTGTATTTTTAGTAGAGATGGGGTTTCACCATCTTGGCCAGCCTTGTCTTGAACTCCTGACCTCATGATCCACCCGCCTCAACCTCCCAAAGTGCTGGGATTACAGGCATGAGCCACCACGCCCAGCCCATTTTGGCTCTTAAGAAGAATTAAACAAGTTAATTTGTATTTTTTCTCACCTAAATGCTTCCGCTACTCCACTCTGTCCTGTCCTTAAAAGTAATGTTAATCTCTGACATCAGCAGCAACACAAACCTTCATAGCATTTGGACACAGTTGGATTTTGTTTTAAGGACTTGGAACTCAAAAAAAGATAAATAAAGGGCCCCCATACCTAGCTTGCTGACTTTTTATTAGGAAAGGATGCTAGATTTTGTCAAACACTTTTGGTGCATCTGTTGGGGTAATCATATGGCTTAATTTTATGTTAATATGGCAAATTATATTGATTAGGTTTTGAAATGAAGACTTATATGCCTGAAATAAACTCCAGTTGGTCTTAATGCATTGTCCTTTTTACATATTGTTAGGTTGGATTTGTTAAAATTTTCTTTAGAATTTTTGCATCTGTGTTCCTGAAGACTGCTGATCTGTAGTTTTCTAAGAATGTCTTTGACAGGTTTTGGTATCAGGGTAATGCTGTTATCCTAGAATGAGTTGGGAAGTATTCCACTGGCTTCCATTTTCTGAAAGAGGTAGTAGAGAACTGCTATTGTTTCTCCTTAAACATTTGGTATAATTCACCACTGAACCCATCTGTGCTTGGAGTTTTCCTTATAGGACAGTTTTAAACTACAAATTCAATTTTAAAAAATAGATAAAGGACTATTCAGGTCAGCTCTTGTTGTACAACTTTTGGTAATTTGTTTTTTTCCAAGGGATTTGTCTGTTTTAGATACATTGTTGAATTTTTTGTTAAAAAGTTGTTCATAATATTCTCTGTTCTTTTAATAGCTGTAGAATTTGTAGGATATCTCTTTCATTCCTGATATTTGTAATTTATGTTTCCCCTCACTTTTTTTCTGTTCAGTCTGACTAGAGGTTTATTAATTTTATTGATCTCAAAGAACCAGCTTTAGGCTTCATTGATTTTCTCCTGTTTTTGTTTTCTATTTCATAAGTTTTTGCTCCCATCTTAATTATTTCTTTTCTTCTTTTTATTCTGTGTTTAATTTACTCTTCTTTTTCTAATTTTGGTTTTTTGGGGTTTTTGTTTTTGTTGTGGTTGTTGTTGAGATGGAGTCTTCTTTTGTCACAAAGGCCGGAGTGCAGTGGCATGGACACGCCTCAGTGTAGCCTCAACCTCCCAGGATCAAGCCATCCTCCCACCTCAGCCTCCTGAGGAGCTAGGACCACAGGTGCATACCACCTCTCCCAGCTAATTTTTGTATATTTTGTAGAGATGTGGTTTCACCATGTTGCCCAGGCTTCTGACATACAGAACTCCTGAGCTCAAGCCATCACCTGCCTTGGCCTCCCAAAGTGCTAGGATTACAGATGTGAGGCTCAGATTACTTTTATTTTCTAATATAGGCATTTGGTGCTATAAGTCTCTCTCTAAGCACTGCTTCATTGTATCCCACAAGTTTTGTTATCTTGTGTTTTAATTTTCAGACAGTTCAAAACCATTTCCAATTTCTGTTTTTTTAAACTAATGTGTGATATAGAAGTTTTGTTTTTCAAATATTTGCAGATTTTCTAGATATCCTTTTTATTGATTTCTAATTTAATTATATTATGGTCAGAAAGTATATTTTATAACAGAAATAAATAATTTTAAATTTATTAAGAAAAACAGTTTGGCCTATTTTGATAAATGTTCTATGTGTACTTTTAAAAATGTGCATTCTGCTATGGTTGAGTGTTCCATAAATATCAATTAGGTCAAATGCCTTTTTACATTTTTGTTTATGATTTTATGAAATAAACTTTATACTACATTTTGTTTGTTTAAAAGATCATTTATCTTTTGAGCAGATATAAATTTATTTTATTTATTTTTTAGAGACAGAGTCTCACTCTGTCACCCAGGCTGGAGTGCAGTGGCACTAGCATAGCTCATTGTAACTTGAATTCTTGGCCTTAAGTGATCCTCCAGCCTCAGTTTCCCAAAATGCTGGGATTACATGCCTGAGCCACCACACCCTCTTTCTTTGTTAAAAAGAAGGAAAGAAAATAAAAGGAAAGGGAAAGAAAGAGAAGAAAAGAAAAAGAATAATACCTAGGCATTTTGCGAGGATTAAATAATATACCTATGACATAGTTCTTAATGTGCAGTTGTTGTTCAGTAAATGGTAGCTATTATTGCCAGATTCTTCTTTCAGCACAAAAGTGGAATTATCTAGCATTTCTAGAGTCCTTACAGAACACAAAGAGAGCCCCTGTAACTCATGCCTTACTGCTTAAGAGAGTATGTCATCTAAGCAGTAGATGTTACATAAGCCAAGGACAATGTGGTATAATAATTTAACAGGTTGTTTTCAGTTGCAAGTAATAGAGAATCTTAGGCTGGGTGAGGTGGCTCACACCTGTAATCCCAGCACTTTGGAAGGCTGAGGCGGGTGTATCACCGGAGGTCAGTTCGAGAGCAGCCTGGCCAACATGGTGAAACCTTGTCTCTACTAAAAATACAAAAATTGGCCGGGCGCAGTGGCTCAGGCTTGTAATGCCAGCACTTTGGGAGGCCGAGGTGGGTGGATCACCTGAGGTCAGGAGTTCAAAATGAGACTAGCCTGACCAACATGGAGAAACCCTGTCTCTACTAAATATACAAAATTAGCCAGGTTTGGTGGTGCATGCCTGTAATCCCAGCTACTTGGGAAGTTGAGGCAGGAGAATAGCTTGAACCCAGCAGGCAGAGGTTGCAGTGAGCTGAGATTGCGCCACTGTACTCCAGCCTGGGTAACAAGAGTGAAACTCCGTCTCAAAAAAAAAGGGAGAGAATCTTACTTCAACTGAACTAAACAGAAGATGTAACATTTCACTTAACAAGTCTGGGTATAAACTGGATGTGGTGGCTCACGCCTGTAATCCCAGCAGTTTGAGAGGCCGAGGCAGGTGGATGGCTTGAGGTAAGCAGTCTGAGACCAGCCTGACCAACATGGTGAATCTTTGTCTCTGCTAAAAGTACAAAAATTAGTCGGGCATGGTGGCACGCACCTGTAATCCCAGGTTCTCAGGAGGCTGAAGCAGGAAAATCGCTTGAACCTGGGAGGCAGAGGTTGCAGTGAGCCAAGATCGTGCCACTGCACTTCAGCCTGGGCAACAAGAGTGAAACTCTGTCTCAAAAAAGAAAAAAAAAAAAGAATCTTGTTTTAACTGAACTAAACAGAAGGGGATATAACATCTCACATAACAAGTCTGGGTATAAGCTGGGTACACTGGCTCACGCCTGTAATCCCAGCACTTTGAGAGGCTGAGGCAGGTGGATGGCTTGAGGTCAGCAGTTCGAGACCAGCCAGACCAACATGGTGAAACCTCATCTCTATTAAAAATACAAAAATTAGCCAGGCATGGTGGCAGGCACCTATAATCCCAGCTACTCAGGAGGGTGAGGCAGGAGAATAGCTTGAACCTGGGAGGTGGAGGTTGTAGTGAACCAAGATTGTGCCATTGCACTCCAGCCTGGGTGACAAAGCAAGACTCCATCTCAAAACAAAAAACAAGTCTCGATGTAGAGAGCTTCAAATTTGATTAATTCATAAACTCAATATTGTCATCAAATCTGTTCTTTCTGTTGAATATGTAACTATAATGCTCCTGTTCCAAAGGTAAAATTTTATGACTGCAGTTTGCCTTTTTCAAAAAATACTGGAGAATTTTTTTTTTTTTTTGAGATGGAGTTTGCTCTTTTCCCAGGCTGGAGTGCAGTGGCACGATCTCGGCTCACTGCAACCTCCGCCTTCCGGTTTCAAGAGATTCTCCTGTCTCTGTCTCTTGAGTAGTTGGGATTACAGGCGCCTGCCACCATGCCCGGCTACTTTTTGCATATTTAGTAGAGATGGGGTTTCACCATGTTGGTCAGGCTGGTCTCAAACTCCTGACCTCACGACCCACCCGCCTTGGCCTCCCAAAGTGCTGGGATTACAGGCATGAACCACCGTGCTGGAGAACTTTTAAATACAGTACTTTCCTTTGCTTTAGCAGGGCCAAACAGCAATATTGCATCTCTCTTTCTTGACTGTATCCTTAAAAGTCCTTATTAGATACAACAAAAATGGCATATTGATTTTAAAATATCATTTATATCTCATTCAAAATACTTAACATTCAATCTGTCTGACCTACTCCTATTTCCATGTTCCTGGTCATTCTCTGTCAATTACCAGTACATCCTTCCCTGCAAAATGGAGCCATTTTATCATATTAGATTTTTACTCACAGTTCTTTAAAATCACTTCAACTTACAGCTGTGCTTGGAAGACTTAAGGATGCTGAAATTACAGTGAAAGATTATTAACTTAGGGGTTGGTTTCACAATAATTATGGAGCCCTAGTGGCTTACAGGGGGTTAAGCAATACAAAAGAAAATTAATATATTAAAATGCATTCAAAGGAGAACTTATATTACTTTATGAAACTCTAACTTAAATTTGTGTTTGGGCCTCTTGACATTTCAAAACCTACCGTTTGATTCACTGCAGGCAGAACAATTTTACTTTACATTTTAAAAGCTTACAACATGTCGGGCACAGTGGTTCACGCCTGTAATCCCAGCACTTTGGGAAGCCGAGGTGGGTGGATCACCTGAGGTTAAGAGTTCAAGACAAGCCTGGCCAACATGGTGAAACCCCATCTCTACGAAAAATACAAATATTAGCTGGGCCTAGTGGTGTGTGCCTGTAATCCCAGCTACCTGGGAGGCTGAGGCAGGAGCATCCTTTAAATCCAGGAGGCAAAGGTCGCCGTGAGCCAAGGTTGTGCCACTGCACTCCAGGCTGGGTGACAAGAGTGAAACTCTCAAAACAAACAAACAAACAAAAAACCATTTAAATTATCAACCAAGTTAAATACTTAGGTATAAATCTAACAAAACATGCTGGGTGTAGTGGCTCACATCTGTAATCCCAGCACTCTGGGAGGCCATGGTGGGAGGATTGTTTGAGGCTAGGAATTAGAAACCAGCCTGGTCAACATAACAAGAACCCATCTCTACAAAAGAAAAAAATTTAAATTAGCTAGCAGGGTGTGGTGGTTCATGCCTGTAATCCCAGCACTTTGGGAGGCCAAGGCAGGCAGATTGCTTAAACCCAGGAGTTCAAGGCCAGCCTGGGCAACACAGTGAAATCCTATCTCCACAAACAATACAACAATTTGCTGGGCATGCTTGGCAAGTGCCTGTAATCCCAGCTAATAGGGAGGCTGAGATGGGAGTGGAGACCAGGAGGTCAAGGCTGCAGTGAACTGTGATTGCGCTACTGTACTCCAGCCCTCCAGCCCAGTGAAAGAGAGAGACCCTGAAAAAGAAAGAAAGAAAGAAAGGGAAGGAAGGAAGGAAGGGAGGGAGTGAGGGAAAGAGAGAAAGAGAGAAAAAAAATCTGAGTGAGGACTAATTTAAAACTTGGATGAAAGAAATTAAAGAAACAGACTCCTGCAAAGTCTGATCTTTAACAAAGAAACAAGGCAATTCAATTAAGAAAGAATAGTCTTTTCAAAAAATGGTACTAGAACAACTACATACAACTACATAACCACATAGAAAAAAAAATGAATCTAGACACAGACCTCACATCACCTTTACAAAAACTAACTCAAAATACATCACAGACCTAAATGTAAAGCACAAAGCTATAAAACTCCTAGAAGATAATGTAGGAGAAAATCTAAGTGACCTTAGGTTTAGAGATGATTTTTTAGATACAACAGAAAAGCATGATTCATGAAAAAATTGGTAAGTTGGCACTTCATTAAAACTAAGAAGTTCTGCTCTGTGAAAGGACTATTAAAAAAATAAAAAAGACAAGCCACAGACTGGGAGATAATTGTTGCAAAAGATGTATCTGATAAAGTATTTTTATCCAAAATATAAGAAGAAATTTTAAAATTCAACAATAAGAAAATAAACAACTCAATTTAAAAATGGCAAAAGTTCTGAACAAAAGTTCTCATCAAAGAAGATATACAGATGGCAAATAAGCATATGAAAAAATGTTCAACATCATATGTCATTAGGGAATTGCAATTAAAACAATGATGAGATACCACTAACACCTGTTCAAATGGCTAAAATCCAGAACAATGGCAACACCAGATGCTGGTGAGGATGTGAGAATGACAGCAATAGGAGCTCTCATTCATTGCTGACAGAAATGCAAAATGGAACAGGTACTTTGTAAAACAGTGTGGCAGTTTTTAATAAAACTAAACATATTCTTACAATAAGATCCAGGAATAGTATTCCTTGGTTTTTACCCAAGTGAAGTGAAAATTTATGTCCACATAAAAACCTGCACATGAATGCTTATAGCATCTCTATTTATAATTGTCAAAAACTGGAAGCAACCAAGATTTACCGTTTAGGTAAATGGAACGCTAAAATGTACTAAGTCTGCAAAACAGAATATTTTTGCAATTAAAAAATGCTTTTTTTTTCACATTGCAATAAAAAGCAATGAGCTATTAAGCCACAAAAAGACATGGAGAAAACTTTAGTGCATATTACTAAGTGAAAGAAGCCAATCTGAAAAGGCTACATCTGTATGATTCCAAATACACGACATTCTGGAAAAGGCAAACCTATGGAGGTAGTAAAAAGATCAAGCTGGGCATGGTGGTGTACACCTGTAGTCCCAGATACTCAGGAGGCTAAGGCAGAATTGTTTGAGCCCAGGAGTTTGAGATGAGCCTGGGCAACATAGTGAGACTCCCATCTCAAAAACAAAAAAAAACTGTAGTTGCCAGAGGTTTGCAGGAGGAAGAAGGAATGAACAGATGGAACACAGGACATTTTTAAGGCAGTGAAACCATTCTGTATGATGATGTAATGATGGATACTTGTTATTATACACTTGTCAAAGTCCATAGTATGTACAACACAGAATGAATCCTAATGTAAACCCTGAACTTTAGTTAATAATGTATCAAAATTAACTCAATTGTAACAAATGTACCACACTAATGCAAGTTTGTTACTGTGAAGATGAGGAAGGAAGTTTATAGGATCTCTATACTTCATACTCAGTTTTTTTGTAATCCTCAAACTGCTTTCAAAAATAAAGTATTATTTTTTTAATGTGGTATATCCACACAATAGAATACCATTAAGTAATAAAAAGAACACAATATTGATGGATGCTACAACATGGATGGACCTCAAAAACAATGCTAATTTTTAAAACTTATGCAAAAGACTACACATTGAAGTTATTTATTTCTATGAAATATCCAAAAAAGGAAAATTTATAGACACAGAAAGGTGATTAGTGGTTGCCTGGCACTAGTGATGGAAGAGGGAATTAACTGTCGATAGGCAATAGATAGATAGATAGATAGATAGATAGATAGATAGATAGATATAGATATCTGGGGTGATGGAAATGTTCTAAACCCAGAATGTGGTGGCTCGTACACATTCTGGGTTTAGAATAGACTTACAGACTTACTAAAAATCATTGAATTGTATACTTTAAATGAGTGAATTTTATGGCATCTAAATATCCCATTAACAATTTTTTAATCACATAAACAAAATGACAGACATAAACACAATCAAGTGACTACCTATGGGCATAGGGAATGGAAGTGGGGAATGGAACCAAAAACCAATAAATAAATTAAATAGGAGATGGACCACTATATCCCCAAATAATGAGACATTATTTAAGAAATTTGATTAGCATAATCTGCACTTAAAATCCAAATTATGGGAAGAAAGAGGCAATTTGTAGAAAACTAAATTCAAGTGGTCAAGGCATCTTTATAGATGCCTTTACCAGCCACTAAAAAGAATGAAATTACATCCTTTGCAGCAACATGGATGGAGCTGGCAGCCATTATCCTAAGCCAATTAACACAAGAACAGAAAGCCAGATACCACGTTCTCACTTATAAGTGAAGCTAAACATTGAATATACATAGATATAAAGGTGGGAACGGTAGACGGGACTACCAGACAGGGGAGGAAGGGGGCATGGGCTGGAAAACCACCTATTGGATACTAAGCTCATTCATTACCTGGTGGCGTACCCCAAACCTCAGCATCAAGCATTATACCCATGTAACAAACCTGCACATGTACCCCATAATCTACAATAAAAGTTAAAATTATTATTATTTGAGACTGAGTTTTGCTCTTTTGCCCAGGATGGAGTGCAATGGCATGATCTCAGCTCACTGCAACATCTGCCTCCTGGGTTCAAGCCATTCTCCTGCCTCAGCCTCCCAAGTAGTTGGGATTACAGGGGCCTGCCACCACACCTGGCTAATTTTTGTATTTTTAGTAGAGACAGGGTTTCGCCATGTTGGCCAGGCTGGTCTCAAACTCCTGGACTTCAGGTAATCCACCCACCTCGGCCTCCCAAAGTGCTGGGATTACAGGCATGTGCCACCGCACCTGGCCTAAAATTATTTTTTTTAAAAAAAGATGCTTACTGGCTGAGTGCAGCGGCTCACACCTGTGATTCCAGCCCTTTGGGAAGATTGCTTGATTCAGGGGTTTGAGACCAGTGTGGGTCACATAGTAAGACCCCATCTCCACAGAAACGGAAAAAAAAAAAAATGCTTGCCTTCACTAGTACTCATGAAAATGTAAATTAAAGTAATAATGAGATACCTTGTTTTTGTTTTTGTTTTTTTTAACCCAACAACATCAACAAAAAAGAATGACAGCATTCAATGCTAGCTAGGATGTAAAAGAGAACGATTTACTCTTAAATGAACTGCTTCTATCTTTTTGCAAATAGTAATCTGACAATGGCTATTAGAATTTAAAATACACACCGTGACCCTAACAGCTCATATTTGTCACTTAATCCTCTAGCAACAAAAGCACCAGTGTGGAAGGATATATGTTGAATGATACTTACTTTCACATTATTTGTAGGGACCAAAAATAGGAAATAATTATATCATCCCTCAAAAGGGGAATGGTTGAATAAATTAAGATACATGCATACTGTAGACTATTACACAGTTATTAAGGGAATAGCTATAACTTTTAACTTAAGATACAACCATGAAGCACTACTAAGTAAATAGAGGAAGTTGCAAAATATTTTTATTAGAATGATATTAGTTTTGTGAAGACACCATTATCCTCAAATACATGTTTACATATCTCCACAACTATGGGGATGGTTAACATTGGTTACTGAGGTGAGATGGATAGAGACAAGATTATTATTTTCTTTAAACTGTTTAGTATCGCTTTAAGTGTTAGAGTAAGCACATGTTATTTTGTTTTTTGAAACAAGGTGTCACTCTGTTGCCCAGGCTGGAATGCAGTGGTGCAATCTTGGCTCACTGCAACTTCCACCTCCCGGGTTGAAGTGATTCTCCCATTTCAGCCTCCCAGGTAGCTGGGATCATAGGCATGTGCCACCATGCCTAGCTAATTTTTGTGGTTTTAGTAGAAACAGGGCTTCACCATGTTGGCCAGGCTGGTCTTGAACTCCTGACCTTGAGTGATCCACCCACTTGAGCCTCCCAGAGTGCTGGGATTACAGATGTGAGCCACCATGCCTGGCCAAGCACATGTTATTTTGTACAATCTTAAGAAAACTTAATAAAGAATTCTTTTTCTCCCAAAATCGGATGAAAAAAGAGAAAAAAAAGAATTCTTTTTATTTGTATGGAATAACCATTCAATGTATTATTTTCATACACATATTCAAAGGTAGAGGAAGAGGGTAGATGAGATTATATATTTATCTTTAAATTCTTTAAGGTCTACTGTTGACCTTACTTCATTCAGTCCTGTTTTTTTGTTTGTCTTGCTCTGTTGCCCAGGCTGGAGTGCAATGGTGCGATCTTGGCTCACTGCAACCTCCACTTCCCAGATTCAAGTGATTCTCCTGCCTCAGCCTCCCAAGTAGCTGGGACTACAGACATGTGCCACCAAACCCAGCTAATTTTTGTATTTTTAGTAGAGATGGGGTTTCACCACATTGGCCAGACTGGTCTCGAACTCCTGACCTCAGGTGATCAGCACGCCTCAGCCTCCCAAAGTGCTGGGATTACAGGCATGATTACTACATCTGGCCAGTCCCATATGTCTTTAAAATCTGTGGTTGCTCAATTAAGTGTTGAATAAATGATTATATAATCAATCATTCAGTTTGTGAGTAAAATAAATGAGTATAGTAGTCAGACTTTAGGATGACCACTAATGATCTGCGCCGCCTGGTACCCTTACATAGTTCCCCACAATATTGTACCAGGTTGTTGTGTCTGACGAATAGAATATGGCAGAAGTGATGTTATGTAACTTACAAGAAGAGGTTATAAAATATACTACACTTTCCATATTACACTGATGGTTTTATCTGTCAAATATGTACATAGTGAAAAAATGGAAGATATGGGAAAGGGCAAGTTTTTTGATAAAATTAGAAGCATAACTCTAAGGATTTTTTTCCCCTCACTTTTCCAATGTTAAGTGAAATATAAATAGTTTTATCAGCTTTCTACATCAAATAAAGTTATTAATATTAGAATAATAGTCAATTTCTTGCCCAAAATAACATCTATAATTCAGAAAACTCTTTTTTTCATAGTCTAATCTTTTAAAACATCATTAAAAGCAATTTTTCCTTCCAGGTATTTCAAGGATGTTTTGTTGTTCCCTAAACTTCTTCAAGTTGGAATGATTCACAAACAGTTCTTCATAAAGATGATACAGCTATTTTATTTGCTGAGTGAGCATCTGAATTTCTTGCTGAAGATCTTCTGTTCTCTAAAGAAAGAGAAGAAAATACTTCCTGATAGTTAACAGCTACGTTTAGAATGACATTGTGGCTACTTGGGAGGCTGAGGCAGGAGAGTAACTTGAACCCAGGAGACGGAGGTTGCACTGAGCCAAGATCACACCACTGCACTCCAGCCTGGGCAACAGAGCAAGACTCCATCTCAAAAAAATAAATAAAAATAAAACAAATGTACAGTCAAAATAGATTTCTAAGGCCAGGTGCAGTAGCTCAAGCCTATAATCCCAGCAGTTTGGAAGGCCAAAGTGGGTGGATCCCCTGAGGTCAGGAGTTTGAGATGAGCCCGGCTAACATGCTGAAACCCCATCTCTACTAAAAATATAAAAAAAGGTGGGTGCAGTGGCTCACGCCTATAATCCCAGCACTTTGGGAGACTGAGGTGGGTGGATCACGAGGTCAAGAGATCAAGACCATCCTGGCCAACATGGTGAAACCTCGTCTCTACTAAAAATACAAAGACAAATTAGCTGGGCATTATGGTGCCTGTCTGTGGTCCCAGCCACTCAGGAGGCTGAGGCAGGAGAATCACTTGAACCGAGGAGGCGGAGGCTGCAGTGAGCCAAGATTGCACCATTGCACTCCAGCCTGGACAACAGAGAGAGATCCTGTCCAAAAAAAAAAAAAAAAACAGTTTTCTAATGAAAACAGCTGTTCAGTCATCCAAATAGTCCCAAGAGGGTGTCATTTCAGAAACCATCCTTTTTAAGAAGACATTTGGAGAGCAATATCTGCCTGGGTATAGGATGATATTATAAGGATAGGGCATTATACATGGTATCTTAATCCATTTGTGTTGCTATAATAGAATGCTTGATGCTGAATAATTTACAAAGAAAACAGGTTTATTTGGCTCACAGTTCTGCAGACTGTAATAGAAGCATGTCACCAAGATCGGCTCTGGATGAGGGCTTCAGGAAGCTTCTACTCATGGCAGACGGCAAAGAGGAGCCAGTGTGCGTAGATCCCATGGTGAAAGAGAAGGCAAGAGAGAGAGGAGAGGTAAGCACAAGGTTTTACCACAATGAGTTATTGTGGGAACTGAGTGAGAACTTACTTACTCCTCTAGAAGGGCATGACACCATTCATGAGGGATCTGCCTTAACAACCCAAACACCTCCCATCAAGATCTACCTTCAACAATAGTGATCAAATTCCAACATGAGACTTGGCAAACAAACTGTACCCAAACCATAGCACATAGACTAAAACACTTCTACTACAACAATTCCTGAGTAGAATTCTTTAATTGCGATGTGAGAAAGGGGAAAGGGGAAAGGAATTGGAAATAACTACAGTAAAGGAATATGGGCCAGGCACTGTGGCTCATGCTTATAATCCCAGCACTTTGGGAAGCCAAGGCAGGTGGATCACTTGAGCTCAAGACCAGCCTGGGCAATGTGGCAAAACCCTGCTTTTGTTAAAAAAAAAAAAAAAATTTGTATGTGAAAACTTGTTTTATATCATATATACAAATAGCTTAGATACATAAACGACTAATTACATGTTTGAATCTTGCTTTGAACATTAATTGCTAAGGAATGATAATATCTCTCTATTCTAAGGCGAATTTAGAGTTTCAATCCTATTTCTATGTTTTTTAAGTCCTCTTCTATCTTAGAATTGCAGCCAAAGGGATTGGTGAGCCTGAAGTCAAGTCAAAATAAACTACACAGATAAACTACCCAGCTGAGCATGGTGGCTCATACCTGTAATCCCAGCACTTTGGGAGGCTAAGGCAGGGTGGATCAGTTGAGGTTAGGAGTTTAACAGCAGCCTGGCCAACATGGTGAAACCCCGTCTCTATTAAAATTACAAAACTTAGCTGGGCATGGTGGTGTGCACCTTTAATCCCAGTGACTTGAGAGGCTGAAAATATCTAACATATATATAATTGTAGACCCAGAATAAGAGAAAAGAGAGGATGTAATTAGAGAAATTTTGGCCAAACCTAATGACAGACATCAATCCACAGATTGGTAAATCTCAAGCATGATAACTATAAATAAAACCATACCAAGACATATCATAGTCAAATTGTTTACAATTAAAGACAGAGAAAATCTTATGTGGAGCCCAAGGGGGGAAAAAGACATATTACCTTCAAAGGTACAACAATAAGACTGATGGCTTACCTTTTTGGGTTTTGTTGTTGTTGTTGTTTGGGGTTTTTTTTTTGGGAGGGGATCAGAGTTTTACTCATCACCTGGAGTGGTGTGACCTCAGCTCACTGCAACCTCCGCCTCCCAGGTTCAAGCAATTCTCCTGCCTCAGCCTCCCAAGTAGCTGGGATTACGGGTGCCCACTACCACGCCTGGCTAATTTTTGTATTTTCAGTAGAGACCAGATTTCAGCATGTTGGCCAAGCTGGTCTCGAACTCCTGAGCTCAGGTGAGCTACACCTGCCTTGGTCTCCCAAAGTGCTGGGATTACAGGTGTGAGCTACCATGCCCAGCCTGATGGCTTACCTTTTAACAGATGCTAAGACATCCAGAAAATAAAAGAATGACATTTTTAGTCTACTGAAAGAAAATACTGCCAGCTCAGAATTCTATACTCAGTGAAAAAAAACATTCAAAACTTAACATTAAATAAGGAAGTTTGCAGAAAACAAACTAACTGAAGGTATTTACTGTCATAAATAAGAAGTGAACTATAAGAAACACTAAATAGGCCAGGCACAGTGGCTCATGCTTGTAATCCCAGCACTTTGAGAGGCTGAGGAGGGCAAATCATGAGGTCAGGAGATTGGGACCATCCTGGCTAACACAATGAAACCCAATCTCTACTAAAATACAAAAAATTAGCTGGGCATGGTGGCACGCACCTGTAGTCCCAGCTACTCTGGAGGCTAAGGCAGGAGAATCACTTGAACCTGGGAGGCACAGGTTGCAGTGAGCCAAGATTGTGCCACTGCACTACAGCCTAGGAATCAGAGTGAGAGTTTGTCTCAAAGAAAAAAAAAAAAAAAAAAACAAAAACAAAAGAAAAAAACAAAAATACTAAATGGAGGCCAGGCACAGTGGCTCACTCACAGGAGTTCAAGACCAGCCTGGCCAACACGATGAAACCCCGTCTATACTAAAAATACAAAAAATAGCCAGGCATGGTGACACATGTCTGCAATCCCAGCTACTCAGAAGGCTGATGCAGGAGAATCGCTTGAACCCTGGAGGCAGAGGTTGCAGTGAGCCGAGATCGTGCCATTGCACTTCTGCCTGGGTGACAAGAGCAAAACTCCATCACACACACAAAAATAAACACTAAATGGAATTCTTCAGGTTGATGGAAAATGATCTCATATTAGAAGCACGGAATCACAAGAAGGGATAAAAAGCACCAAGACAGATCACTATGTGGGAAAATAGAAATAAATACTGGCAATTAATAATGACTATAATAAAAACATTTTATGACATTTATAACATATGTAAAAGTAAATACACAATAAAAACATACAGTAGATTGGGGTTGTTAAATGAAGGTAAACTATCATAAGATTTTTAATTCTGGGGAGAAGTTTTAAAGGTATTAATTTAAAGTAAACTATAATAGGCCAGGCACAGCGGCTCACACCTGTAATCCCAGCACTTTGGGAGGCCCAAGCGGTTGGATCACGAGGTCAGGAGATTAGGACCAGCCTGCCCAAGATGGTGAAACCCCGTCTTTACTAAACATACAAAAATTAGCCAGGTGCAATAGTGGGCACCTGTAATCCCAGCTACTTGGAAGGCTGAGGTAAGAGAATCGCTTGAACTCAGGAGGCAGAGGTTGCAGTGAGCCAAGATCATGCCACTGCACTCTAGCCTGGGCGACAGAACAAGACTCTGTCTAAAATAATAATAAAAAGGAAAACATAATAATAAAAATAATAAAAATGTTCAATTCAAAGAAAGAAATAAAGCAAAAAATAAAGGAACTATATTAGGGTTCTCCAGAGAAACAGAACCGATAGGATGTACGTATATAGAAAGAGGCTTAAGAAATTGCCTCGGTGGGGCATGGTGGCTCATGCCTCTAATCCCAGAACTTTGGGAGGCCGAGACAGGTGGATAACATAAGGTCAAGAGTTGGAGACCAGCTGGCCAACATGGTGAAACACCATCTCTATTAAAAATACAAAAATTAGTTGGGCATGGTGTCGTATCTCTGTAATCCCAGCTACTAGCGAGGCTGAGGCAGAAGAGTTGCTTGAACCCAGAGGGTGGAGGTTGCGGTGAGCCAAGATCGCGTAATTGCACTCCTGTCTGGGCAACAAGAGCAAAACTCCATCTCAAAAAAAGAGAAATTAGGCCGGGCTCGGTGGCTCATGCCTGTCATTCCAGCACTTTAAGAGACCAAGACAAGCAGATCACCTTAGGTCGGGAGGTCAAGACCAGCCTGGACGACATGGAGAAACCTCATTTCTACTAAAAATACAAAATTAGCCAGGTGTGGTGGCGCATGCCTGTAATCCTAGCTACTTGGGAGGCTGAGGCAGGAGAATTGTTTGAACCTGGAAGGCGGAGGTTGCAGTTGCGGTGATCCAAGATTGTGCTATTACACTCCAGCTGGGGCAACGAGAGCAAAACTCCGTCTCAAAAAGAGAAAAAAAGAAATTGCCTCACTAGATAACAGGTACTAACTGGCAAGTCCAAAATTTGCAAGGTGGGCCAACAGACTGCGATCAGGAGTCAATGTTGAAGTTTAAGTCCAAAGTGTGTCTGTTGGCAGAATTTTTCTTTGCTTGCAGGAGGTCAGTCTTTTGGTCTCTTCAGATGTTCAATTTATTGGATGAGGCCCACCCATATTATGAAAGGTAATCTGCTTTATTCAAAGCCCACCAATTGGCTGGTCAAGGTGGCTCACACCTGTAATCCCAGCATTTTGGAAGGCTGAGGTGGGCGAATCACCAGAGGTCAGGAGTTTGAGACCAGCCAGGCCAACATGGTGAAACCCCGGCTCTATTAAAAATAAAAAAATTAGCCAGGCATTGTGGCACACACCTGTAATCCCAGCTACTCAGGAGGCTGAGGCAGGAGAATTGCTTGAACCCGGAGGCAGAGGCTGCAGTGAGCAGAGATCACACCACTGCACTGCAGCCTGGGCAACAAGAGCAAAACTCCGTCTCAAAAACAAACAAACAAACAAAAAACAAACAAAAAAACCCCACCAATCTAAATGTTAATCTCATCTAAAAACACCTTCACAGAAACATCCAGCATAATGTTTAACCAACTATCTGGGCAACACGGTCAAGCTAAGTTAACACATAAAATTAATCATCACAGCCAGGCATGGTGGCTCCTATAATCCTAGCACTTTGAGGGGGCCGAGGCGGACAGATTATGATGTCAGGAGTTCGAGACCAGCCTGGCCAACATGTTAAAACCCCCGTCTCTACCAAAAATACGAAAAATTTAACCAGGTATGGTGGCAGGCGCCTGTAATCCCAGCTACTTGGGAGGCTGAGGAAGGAGAATAGTTTGAACCCGAGAGGTGGAGGTTGCAGTGAGCTAAGATAGCGCCATTGCACTCCAGCCTGGGTGACAGGAAGACTCCATATTGAAAAAAAAAAATTAATCATCATAAGGACAAAGAACAGAGGAGAAAAAAACACAATAAGTAGCAGTATAGTGGACTTAAATCTCTACTAAAAATACAAAAATTAGCTGGGCATGGTGGCACATGCCTGTAGTCCCAGCTATTTGGAACTAGGTGATAGTCCCAGCTACTTGGGAGGCTGAGGCAGGAGAATCACTTGAACCTGGCAGGCAGGAGAATCACTTGAACCTGGGAGGCAGAGGTTGCAGTGAGCTGAGATCGCGCCACCGCACTCCAGCCTGGGCTGGAACTGTGAGTTCAAGACCAGCCTGACCAACATGGAGAAACTCAGTTTCTACTAAAAACACAAAATTAGCCAGGTATGGTGACACATGACTGTAATGCTAGCTACTCCGGAGGCTGAGGCAGGAGAATCACTTGAACCTGGGAGGCAGAGGTTGTGGTGAGCAGGGATTGTGCCATTGCACTCCAGCGTGGGCAATAAGAGCAAAACTCTGTTTCTAAATAAATAAATAAATGTGATTTGGGAAATGCAAACCCCAGAGGAAAATGGAAGTTATAAATCGGTCTAACATACAGTAAATAACTAAAGATGGTCTACAACAGAATGTAAACCTGGATAGAAGTTTTTAATATTGTGGCTTTCTTAAATATTACTCTTATTATAAGGGGATAAATTAATGGCTCTCTTTTCTCCTATCAACAAGAGTACCGTGTATGATCAAACATCTCCTCTCTATACACATTGACAAGATAATCACAAGTCTTAAAATGAAAAATTGTAATCATGTTAGACCAGGCAATACGTGAAATTCCATGAGGTTAAACTCTGTTATCAATCAGGAGCATGGAGCTCATATGCCATGTGTGAGCTTATGATGAGAGACATGTTTCAAAAATAAACTAGAATTTTCTACCTTAGTTTTATAATTCGTTCCATTAAGTCCTGCTTGCCACTTAATTCTGGTTAAAGATAAAACATGTTCCTCTAGATCCTTGACATCATATTTCAGGGACATTTTCTGGGATGACTACTGAACATTATTTACTTTGTAGCTTTTTGGTTCAGACTTCAATTTTTGCAATGAAATTTCTTTTATGATGTACTAGTCCGTTTTCACACTGCTGATAGACATACCCAAGACTGGGTAATTTATAAAGAACAAGAGTTTTAATGGACTCACAGGCTTGGGAGGCCTCATAATCATGGCAGAAGGTGAAAGGCACATCTTACATGGCAGCAGGCAAGGTAGAATGAAAGCCAAACGAGAGAAAATCCCTAATAAAACCATCAGATCTCATGAGACTTATTCACTACAACAAGAATAGTATGAAGGAAACTGTCCCCCATGATTCAATTATCTCCCACTGGGTCCCTCCCACAATATGTGAGAATTATGGGAGCTCCAATTCAAGATGAGATTTGGTTGGGGACAGCCAGGTGCAGTGGCTCACGCCTGTAGTCCCAGGTCTTCGGCAGGCTGAGGTGGGTGGATCACCTGAGGTCAGGAGTTCAAGACCAGCCTGGCCATCATGGTGAAACCCCATCTTTATTTATAAAAAAAAAAAAAAAAAAAAATTAGGTAACAGAAGCTTATGCTGTTCTTTGGTCATGTTCC
>CAUYLG010065602.1:0-52332 GCA_963573385.1 Cacajao melanocephalus
TGACCCAGCAATCCCATTACTGGGTATATATCCAAAGGATTATAAATCGTTCTACTATAAGGACACATGCACACGAATGTTCATTGCAGCACTGTTTACAATAGCAAAGACCTGGAACCAACCCAAATGCCCATCGATGATACTGGACAGGGAAAATGTGGCACATATACACCATGGAATACTATGCAGCCATAAAAAACGGTGAGTTGGTGTCCTTTGTAGGGACATGGATGAACCTGGAAACCATCATTCTCAGCAAACTGACAAAAGAAGAAAATCAAATACTGCATGTTCTCACTCATAAGTGGGTGTTGAACAATGAGAACACATTGACACAGGGAGGGGAGCATCACACATTCAGGTCTGTCGGGGGGAAATAGGGGAGGGACAGCCGGGGGTGGGGAGTTGGGGAGAGATAGCATGGGGAGAAATGCCAGATATAGGTGATGAGGAGGAAGGCAGCAAATCACACTGCTGTGTGTGTACCTATGCAACAATCTTGCATGTTATTCGCATGTACCTCAAAACCTAAAATGCAATAAAAAATAAATAAAAATAAACGTCTGAGATGTTAAAAAAAAAAAAAAAGAACAGCACAATAATTTTAAGAATGCAGGCAGCTTGAACATCCCGATTTAAATAAATCTCACCTAAGTAAAACAGACATTAAGTCATATAACAGACATTCCCTACAAGCATACAGAAAATACTTTCAAAAATTGAACAAATGCTGAGCTATATATCGTATTTCAAACAAATTTCAAAGGCTTAAAACTAAAAATTCTCTGACTACAGTACATTTGCCCTAAAATCAATTATTTCAAAAATTAGTAAATCTCCTACATGTTTGGAAACTAAGCAATACACTTTTTAAAAAAGCCCATGGGCCAAAGAAATTAGACAATATATTGATCTGAATGATAATGAAAATATGACATATCAAAACACAAGAGATAAAAGAAAACAATGCATGGGATGCAACTGACAAAAGGTTCCTATCCAATGTAAAGAACACCTATAAATCTAATAAAACAAACTATCCATTAGAGCAACAGACTTCAACAGGCACTTCACAAAATAAGCCTCCAAATGATCAGCAAACATGAGCAAGAACCAGCTTCATTAGTAGTCGGGGAAACACAGATAAAGACAAGAAGTCCCCACTGAGCACCCACCAGAATAACGAGTCACACCAGGTGCTGGTGAGGAAGTGCAGTGACAGGCAGCACACAGTCTTGAACAAATCTACACAGTACAACCACTCTGGAGAACTGTCAAAACCACTGAAGTAAAGGTGTGCAAACCCTACAACATACATATATACCTCACATGAATGTGTGCAAATGTCCCAGGTACTAGGCTGTTCACGGAGCATTGTTTTATAATTGTCCAGCAGTAGAAATACCCCAAATGTACATCAACAATACAAATGGATATAAAAGCAACAGAATAATCATAGAACAGAATACAATACAGTAATAAAAATAAGTTTCTATTATACTCATCTGACAATGGTATGCTGAGGTGAAAAACGCCAAAGAAAAGGAACACATGCTACATGGTTTCTTTTATGTGAAGTTCAGAATCAGATGAAATTAATACAGGGTTAAAAGGTCACTGGAGGCGGCAAAAAAAAAACTTGTTTCTAGGTTGTTGGCAATGTTCTCTTTCTTGATCTGAGGTGCACACAAGTGTATGAGTTGTGATAATTTGTTCAATGACTACAAATCTGTTTTATAAACTCATTTGTATATATATTATATTGTGATAAAAACTTAAAAAAAATTTAAAGGACACTTGCAAGAAATTTGAAGCCAGGAAAGAAAACATGTTAAACTGCATATATTTTTCACAGGTGATCTCGTCTTAATCCTATATAAGAACTACAACAAGATAATCTTAGATTTCCTTATGAAAGGCTTAACCTACCTCTGTTTTGCCTTTATCAGCTGTTAACGTCACATCCTTTTCATCCACTTGTGAAGTACTCTCCAGAGCTTCCAGAGCTTCAACCTGAAGTGTAATTGATCCTTCACTTAGCTGTGCCCGGGACTGTTCATTTAAATCTACTGCAGGAAATATATAACATTTAGTTTATAAGTATACACTATTTGGCAAACACAATCTGTGGAATAAGGACCAGGCAAAATGATTAATTACCAGGGAAGATGTCTTTGTACCCCAAATGTCAGTCGCCTTCACTAAAACGGTTTAAACGTATAGTCACTTGGACAGAGAACAACTACATAGTTAATTTGGCTCAATGTTACAAGCTCCCAACTTTAAAGAAGGGTTGTGGATTTTAATCTCTCCCTTGCAAATACATGTATAAACTCATTTAACCATTTCACAAATATACAATAAGGTTGAATTCCAAAGTGAATACTTCTTGGTTGGGTGCAATGGCTCACGCCTGTGATCCCAGCACTTTGGGAGGCTGAGGTAGGGATCACTTGAGGTCAGGAGTTTGAGACCAGCCTGGCCAACATGCTAAAACCCCATCTCTACCAAAAATACAAAAAAAATTAGCTGGCTGTGGTGGCACGCACCTGTGATCCAGCTACTCAGGAGGCTGAGGTGGGAGAGTCGCTTGAACCTGGGAAGTGGAGGTTGCAGTGAGCCAAGATCACACCACTGCACTCCAGCCTGGGTGACGGAGTGAGACTCTATCAAGAAGGAAATGAAGGAAAAGAAGGAAAGAAAAGAAGGGAGGGAAGGGAGGGAGGGAGGGAGGGAAGGGAAGGAGGGAGGGAGGGAGGAAGGGAGAGAGAGAAAGAAAGAAAAGGAAAGAAAGAAAAGAAAAAAATAAAAGACAGAAAGAAACACAAAAAGACAGACAGAAGCTTTAAAGAAGTTAAGTGAGTGCATCTTCACAGAAATGGAAAATGAGCTGACTTTCTATACACGGATCCTTTGTCCCAACTCCCCTATTGGAATACAGGCTCCTTAAGGAATGGAGCATATCTTATACAACTTTACATGATAGGTAGCAAAAGGCATTGTACTAACAAAAAGTAGCTGCTTGAAAACTCTAAGTTGACCAAAAACATTTGATTTAAAATATTATAGATATTTACCATAAAAATTGATATTTAGACTATCAGTCTAAATCTCAAAAGATCTCTTTAAAAGTCTACCTAAATAATAAATACACCTACAATTAATTAACTCAATAATTCAATAGCCAACATTAACTAGCCCATTTGAAATTATTTCGTTTACTGTGGTTTTTACAAATTTAGGTAGATTTAGGCTGACTTGTTTCCACTTTAGACTGAAAAGAATATGTGGGGTTACAAATAAATCAAATCTACAACCAACATTGA
Source organism: Cacajao melanocephalus (assembly GCA_963573385.1). Classification (NCBI taxonomy): domain Eukaryota; kingdom Metazoa; phylum Chordata; class Mammalia; order Primates; family Pitheciidae; genus Cacajao; species Cacajao melanocephalus. Next base: position 3,327 of record CAUYLG010065602.1, read on the forward strand.
GAAAATACGAAGTGTTATATACATTTTCACTCATAAAGACCATGATCACACAACACCTAAGTTACACATTTAAGAAAAAAAAGATTCCGAAAAGCCCCTTCATTGAATCCATTACCTGAATACAGACCATGGTTAAGATGAGCCATTTCTTTTTCTGAATTACTTCTCGATACATCAGATTTTCTTATTAAGGCAACAGGTTCTCTCTTCTCTGGTGATCTAATAAAATAGCCAAATGATGGCTACAAAATAATTAAATGTAAATTATTTCTTTGATTTTCAACTGCTTTGAGAAATTCTAGACTATTTTATCTAATACTAGTAACATAGCTAAATGACATCAAAGAACTGTTCTTCCCACTTAACCTCAATTACTAGAGATGGCCTTCAAAGGTCCAGATAGCACCTTTCATTTCCTTAATACTAGCTACCTTTTAATCATTGAACTCATATTGTCAAATAAATTGCCCTTACTAAGAAGTTCAAATTAAAACAACACAGAAATGAGGCTGAGAGCAGTAGCTCACACCTGTAATCCTAGCACTTTGAGAGGCCATGAGTTCCAGACCAGCCTGGCCAACCTGGCAAAACTCCATCTCTATTAAAAACATTGGCCAGGGGTGGTGGTGCACACCTGTAGTCCTAGCTACTCAGGAGGCTGAGGCACCAGAGGTTAAGATGAGTTGAGATCATGCCACTGCATTCTAGCCTAGGCAATAGAGCAGACTCTGTCTCAAAAAAAAACAACAACACAGAAATGATACTTTATTCCTTCAATTATTATTATTGAACACCTATTATGTGTTAGACACTGTTTAATAATGAGTGACACTGTTTATTAATGAGAAAAAAAGATAAAAACTCCTGCTTCCTGGAAATCACAATATAAAGGTACTTTATTTTACAGAATAAACACATCCTTGAAAAATCTGTATTAAGATTAGGGACCCTTCTACCAACTTGCATGTAAGTTTCTGGAAGGTTTGCATTCAAGGAGCTTGCCAAAAGATGGGCAATTTCCACTTGTCTTTCTTATATAGGAGTCACATGACAGAACTGAAATGTGAACTCATTAAATGCACTCAATTTTTTACCGGTCTTCACTTATTTCTTCCCTTGATTCAGTAACTTGAATGCAAACAAAACTTCATAACTTATACCAAAAAAAAAAAATCCTAATAATAGAGCAATTTTTCCAGTGCTTTGTCCATCTTACTTTCCTTATTATAATTCCATTAATGAGGAATTCAGTTGTTCTTCAACTTCTGTCATAATCTCAAAGTCACAATCAATCTAAGCAGAAAAATCCACCTTTCTAAAATGTTTTCATTTTTCAATTTACTGCACTGAACAAGACCACAGTTCAACTTAAAAGTTCTATGAATCAACTGTAACTTCTAACACTACAACAATTATTTCACAATCATATTCTTAATGAAATCCAGTTTGGATAAACATTCCCTTAAATAACCCTAATTTCCTCTGTGGAGTTTATCAACAAATTCCTTGACTCTAGAGAATAAATCTTGAATTCTTGCCCTTTTCTCTGCTTCTACTAGGTCATCCTTGTCTCCAGCCTTCATCACGTCTCTCCCATTTCCTAAGCCTCTGCCTGCTTCTTTCCCTCTTCTGTCTTTTGCTGACTTTCTCTACCTGGGCACCTGACATATGGCAGCAGCCTGCTGTACCTGGAGATGGGCCAGCACCACAACAAAGTTGCCCTGTGCCTCTAAGCACTTCCTCCCAGTTCATGTGAGGTAAAACCTCCCTCTACTGGAAGCCCTCATGATCTGGCCCTCGGAATCACCTGCCATTCTCCCTTCATACCCACCCACCCTGTGCCTCACGCCTGATTTCCATTCCTCCAATAGGCCACCCTGGTTCCTACCTCCAGATCTGCACACAAAGGCCAGGTCCCTAATGGAGGGAGAAGTCTTATTTCTTCTTACAAAAAAAAAAAAATACAATCTTTTTTTTTTTTAATGTCTCCCTCTGCTGCCTCCTTTTCTTTTTTCTTTTTCTTTCTTTCTTTTTTTTTTTTTTTAGATGGAATCTCGCTCTCTTGCCCAGGCTGGAGTGAAGTGGAGTGATCTCACCTCACTGCAACCCTCCGCCTCCCAGTTTCAAACGATTCTCCTACCTCAGCCTCCCAAGTAGCTGGGATTACAGGTACACGCCACTATACCTGGCTAATTTTTTCTATTTTTGGTAGAGACAGGGTTTTACCATGTTGGCCAGGCTGGTCTCAAACTCCTGACTTCAGGTGATCTGCCCGCCTCAGCCTCCCAAAGTGCTGAGATTATAGCCATGAGCCACTGTGCTTGGCATGCTGTCTCCTTTTCATCACTGAGATGCCAACTTAATGTCCTCCCCCAAATGTCAACCTGACCAGCACAGCTAAAGTAGCTCCTTCTACTCACTCATGCTTTACAGCACTTATCACTACCTGAACAACTTGTCTTTTTATTTGTACGTGCACTACATTTAATTAAATCAAAACACTTCCATATTTCAAAACATCTCTTTAGATAATAGTTTTTAAAAATCATTTTTAGAATTCTTCACAGCAACCAACAATAACAGAAGCAATGAACAACTATTAAATACTACATGTTGGCTTAGTGCTAAATGCTTTACATGGACCATCACATTTAAATGTTACAAAGCCCTATAAAACAGTGTGCTATTAAGAAATAGGAAATTAGGCCGAGCGTGGTGGCTCACGCCTGTAATCCCAGTACTTTGGGAGGCTGAGGCCGGCAATCACAAGGTCTGGAGTTCAAGACCCCCTAGTCAACATTGTGAGACCCCATCTCTACTAAAAATACCAAAAAAAATTAGCCAGGCGTGGTGGTGAATGCCTATAATCCCAGCTTTCTTGGGAGGCTGAGGCAAGGAGAATCACTTGAACGTGGGACACAGAGGTTGCAGTGAGCCAAGATCACGCCACTGCACTCCAGCTCAGGCAACAATTTGAGACTCCATCTCAAAAAAAAAAGAAATGGGAAATTAAGGCACAGAGGAGTTAAATTGCTCAATGTCCTAGAACTAGCTAAAAGACAGACTTAGGACTGGAATAAGGGTCTGACGATGAAATCTAAGTTTTTTTACCACTCTTCTGTCCCACCCCTATTCTGTCTCCATTTCAAAGTTACTATGCCATCGTAATACCCAAAATCTAAAATCTGGCAACTGTGAGCACTTCCAACAGATTCCATACTTACTCTTTTTACATTGTTACCACCACCAAGGCAACCAAGAGCTTCAGATCTTTGAGCAAAGAACTCTCCTAAAGATAGACGTAAATAACTGGCATCATCTTTATCCAAATCTGATGTGCTATGTGATTTCCTCAACAGACTGTAATTAATTGTAGTTCCCCAGGACGTATCGCCCAGTGCAACCGAAGTATTATGAGCATCTATGTTTTCTTCCTAGGAAGAAAGTTATTGTTTCATTTCTTTCCCCAAGAAAGTCACCTTTCTGTTGTTCTAATATACAATAATTTTAAAAATCTTACTAAGAAAATTAAAAAAAAAATTTTTAAACACTAGACCAAAAAAAAAAAAAAACAAAAAATTGGACAAACTGAAGCATAATGAAGTCCAGAGGAGGAAAATGAGTATTTTTGAACACCTGAATTATAATACGCACGATCATGAGTTGTTCACGACAGTGCTTTCCTGTAATCTCAGCTACCTAGGAGGACAAGATGGGAGAATCATGTGAGCTCAGGAGTTCAAGCCCAGTCTGAGCAACATGGCAAAACCCCATCTGAAAAATAATAAGAATGTTGCTTATTCTTATTTTATAAGAAGAATATCTTGCTTCATCAAACCACTGTCATAAATTTTGAATCTTCAAAATAAGATTGAAATTAGATTGTCATAAATAAGAATCTTCACAAAAAACAAACAGGATTGCCTCACTTTAAAACATTTTTAAAACTACAGAAATATAACCCAGTACAGTGGCTCACACCTAATCCCAGCACTTATGGAGGCCAAGATAGAAGGACTGCTTGAGCCCAGGAGTTCGAGACCAGTCTAGGCAACATAGCGAGACTCCATCTCTACAAAAAATAACCACTGCACTCCAGCCTGAGTGACAGAGCAAGCCCCTGTCTCAAAAAATAAAAATAAAAATAAACTATGGAAATATCCATTAAGGGCATTAAAGCAATTTTAAGTGAATTAAAGATATATTTCAGTATGTCAATGATCTTCAATTAATGATTTAGAGTATGAGGGAAAAAACAGAAGTTGTCTAGCTGTCTAGAAAATATGTCTAGTTGTCTCATATTTTCATGAGAAAAATATGAAATAATTCTATACTAACTGTATATCTATTCAGAAAGAAAGAACATTTTGCCTACATTTACATTAATGCAGGAAAAATTTTAAATTTTGGATAAAGCAAATAATTACAAACCTGTATAAATTGATGCTCTTTATTAAATTCTTCTTCATCTTGTGCAATCAAATCAAATGCTTCAGCTTAAAAAAGAATACATTTATATAAATACATTACACTAATGCCTAAACAAACACTAGCACACATATACAAGTTAGTAAAATAAAATACTAAGGAAATAAAGCTGTAACAAATATGTAAAAGCTTGCACTCATGACTGAGGCATCTGTATTAAATGCTTAAGTCTGTGGTTGTCAAACTTTTGCTAAAGAACATCTTGCTATAGCTGACTTTATCACTAACTTACCCCAATTTACTCAGGGGCTTTACAACGGAATCTTTTTCTTTCTAAAATTAATTTTAGCTTTGGAGAGCTTGGCACTCTTGAATTGAGGCACTCGCCCATGAATCCTGGTGGAATTTCATCAGGAGTCATCAGACTGATAAGCCCTCTATAAGCCTGTCATGAAGATGGCTGCAAGAGTGTCCCAGGACCCATTTGCCCCCCATCCCAGGAAACACCAGTCTGGACAAACAAGGACTGGGAGTTCCCTAATGTCTGCCTTCAAGGCTCCTGCAGAGCACCTCAGCTCCCCCTGGAGAAAGGAATGCCAGCCTAAGCACACTCTCAACCCCAGGCCAAAGGCCATAACTAAAATGCCTCAGAGGCATGGGGCAAACGGGCAAAGAGGGCCAGGGCAAGGAAACACAACTGGGAGTGGGGTGGATTTGTGCAAACTAAGAGGCCAAAGACCCTGCCTGAGGCATCAGAATTGCCAACAAACTTTAAATATGTTGATGAAATGAGAAAGGTCTGCCGGCCACATGCCAGACTGCCTGGCTACGGCACTCTGGGCCTGTCTGACACTGCAAGGTTGGAACAGAAAGGAGAAAACTGAATGGCTACCCAGAGGGGACAGTCCACTCAAGGCCCAAACATGAGGGAAGCTCCCCACTATCCCTGATTGTGTCCATCAAGGACCAATCAGATCCACACTGCTCCTTTGGAATCCTAGATTGTGTCCCACATTCATAACCTGAGAGACAAAAAAGAAACAGACACAGGATATATCTGTTCAGGAAAAGCAGAGCACCAAAGACCACTAAAGCTTCCTACCTGTCAGAAACAATGCTAGTTCTTCACCTTGTGAAGAGACCATTTCTTATTTGAGACAATGTCTTGCTCTGTTACACAGGCTAGGGTGCAGTGGTGCAATCTTGGCTCACAGTAACCTCTACCTCCTGGGCTCAAGCGATCCTCCTGACTCAGCCTCCCCAATAGCTGGGGCTATAGGCATGTGCCACTAACCCCAGCTAATTTTCGCATATTTTTTTGGTAGAGATGGGGTTTTGCCATGTTGCCCAGGCTGGTCTCAAATTCCTGGGCTCAAGCAATTCACCCACCTTGCCTTCCCAAAGGGCTGGCATTATAGGCATTAAGCCAAAATGCTCGGCCCCAAAAAAAAAAACCACCACATTCTTAACCTACAGCACAGAACCTAAGAATGAGGATCAGGAGAACTATGAAGCCCCCAAAATTACATGCAAAATCATACACTCTATATGTTTCTACGAAGATTCACTGTGGGATCTATGACTCAAGCCCTAAAGGATGAAAGGACCAACCAACCAAATCTGACAGCCAAGAGAAGACAAGTAGGACACTTGGCCCAAAAGAGGGTGATACGGTTTGGCTATGTCCCCACCCAAATCTCAACTTGAATTTTATCTCCCAGAATTCCCACATGTTGTGGGAGGGACCCAGGGGGAGGTAACTGAAACATGGGGGTCAGTCTTTCCCATGCTATTCTCTAGATAGTAAATAAGTCTTACAAGATCTGATGGGTTTATCAAGAGTTTCTGCTTTTGCTTCTTCATTTTTTCTCTTGCCACCGCCATGTAAGAAGTGGCTTTTGCCTCCTGCCACGATTCTGAGGCTTCCCCAGCCACGTAGAACTTTAAGTCCAATTAAACCTCTTTTTGTTCCCAGTTTCGGGTATGTCTTTTATCAGCAGTATGAAAACAAACTAATACAGAGGGTAACCCAAAAGAAACTTAATTTACTTCAAGAAGTTAAGTATCACCTGGTTTTTAAACAACTGACCAGACAGCTCAAAACAGTCTTATATCTCTAAGTGCTTTTACTCTGAACTATAAGGGACTCTTCAAAGAAACATCTATACTAATACTATGTTATCTTGTCTACTCATCAGAAATCAATCACAGCCCATAAGAAAGCAGAACTTCATTTTTTATGAGAACCTATGCCAATTCTTTGGCATACCTAAAACAACAATCCTCTTATACTGAACGCTTCTGAGGTTAAACATGGAAGTAGCCCATTTGTGTTTCCCCACTGTCAAACTCTTAGGCCATAAGCAGCAGCAATGCAGCAACTTGGACAGACGGAGCTGAGCTATCAGCGAGGAGGAAGCTGGGTATGGGGAAGAGGAGGAGGCAGGCTCTCTTAAGGGACTGTTCTGAATAAAGTTTGTAAGTAGGCAAATTTTCATTTAAAATGACTTGGATGTAACAAGGTGACATCCTTTTTTCCAACCTTCCTCTTCTGAATATATCCTTCTGTTTCATTTTTAAAGTTCCTTTCTCCTTTCCAGTAAAAAGGCTCCCATTTCATTAATGCTACCTCCACCCCTATTTCCCTGGATCTAGTCCATCCTTCCTAGCACCCATCCACTCTTTCTGTCCACCAACCTTTTTAATAGCTTTCCATCTCCCCATCTCCCTTTCCTCCCCACCCATGCTAGTCATCCTTTCCAACCAGACTAGTATTCATTCCCTAAGCACAAGGATGGTTTCATTCAATCTTTCCATTGTCATTTCCTATTTTATTTTTTAATAGTAATACATTTAATAATTCAAATTTAAAAGGTGTATATATGATACCACAATAAAGAGCTTTTCAAAGTTAACCAAAGACTTAAAAGGGTATATACTGAAAACTATCTCACCATCCCTGACCCTAGTTTCCCACATCCCAGAAGCAACCAATAGTTAAAATATCCCTGAAATGTCTATCTGAGTTTTTGATTTTTGAGTTCAAGCAGCTAGAGATTCCTGCAGGCAGTATCTTGTCTTATCTTTCCATTGTATGTCTTTACAAATATCTGTATGTGCATCCTCCCCTCTCCTACCTTTCTACACAAATGTTAGAATACTTTATGTGCTTTGAAGTGGATTTTACATAATTTATTTTAGTGACCATTCCATTTGAGTAACTAAAGAGCTCCTTTACCATTCTGTATGGCCACAGGGTACTTCTTCCTATGGATGCACCTTAATGTATACCCTATTTTGTTTATCTACATTGCATCCAACCTTGTTATTACAGACAACGCTGCAAGTAATGAGCCTGCACATACATCATGTACCATTTGTGCAAGTGTATCTGAAGAATAAATTCCCAGAAGCAGAACTGCTCAGTTACAGGATAGCACATATGTAACTTTGCTAGTTACTGCAATGTCATTATAGCTAGAGGTTGTGCCAAGAATGGACTAGCATACCTGTGTCCCTCACATCTTTGCCAACAAAATTTTATTACCAAATTTTTGGATCACTACCAAGGAAATACTGAAAAATACTATGATTGGTCAGATTTACACTGAATTTCTTTCCATGAATAAAAATGAACATTTTTTGTTGTACATTTAACAAAACCATTTTTATTTTTCTATAAATTATTTCCAATTTTTTGGTAGTTGGTCTTTTTCTTGCTGTTTATTAGAATTGTTTATTTATTAGGAGAATGGGCTCTAAACCCATAATATAAATTACAAATCTTTTATTCTCAGTTTGATCGCTAATTTTTAAAAACATTTTATGATAGAGAGGTGAAGTGTACAGCTCAAGGAATTTTCACAATCTGAACACATCTGCGAAGCCAACAGCACAAATTAAGAAGCATAACACTGCCAATACCCAAACACCCCAGCCTGGCTTCCCTTGCTACCTGCCCATCCACGTGTAACCACTGCCCTGCAGTTGGCTCTGCAGGAGTGCACTGCTGAGCTGTATACAAACAGAACTACAGAGTGTGTGTTCCTGGTCAGCTTCATGTCATTCCTCATGTTCCTGAGATTCATCCATGTTGTTGCATGTAGCTGTACATCATTCATTCCCACTGCAACCTAATATTCCAGGGAATGAATAAACATAATCCATTCTATGGCAGTGGGAAGGCAGGGTGGTTCTGCAGTGACTTAAAAACTTCCACTGCCAATGGGAATTTGAGAATCTGGGGCTGATACAAATAGTGCTGCTATAAAGATTTTAGTATGTCTTTTGGTGAATATGTATGCCCTATCTGTTGTGTATGTACTCAGGTGTAGAATTAAGTATGAAGTTCACAAAGTTCACCTTAACAAGACACTGCCAAACGGGTTTCCAAAGTGGCTGTACCAATTTACACTCCCACCAGCAACACATGAGAATTCCATGATCTTTTAAGTGATAAATACCCACCGTTCAGTCTGCATCATCATTTTCCTTAGATCAAGATATCACTGAGCAAGTCCTAACTACAACTCAGCTTCACACTTCTGACCTCTGTTTCCACTAATGACTACTTCTGCCTCAAACCACAATCACCTAATAGCTACACTTTCTTCTGACTCCTTGACTCAGGTAATGGTATTGCCATTGCCCCACGTAACTCAGACCACAGACCGTCCTCTCTTCCTGCCTTTCTACTAATCCCTGAAGTCCAGCCATCAAATCCCAACCATTTTACCTCTAGGTCTTTCATTAGCTACTCTCTTCATTTTCACTGGGACACTTAGATTTCTACAACATCCTAAGAACGCTACCAAATGACCTTTACTGCCAGGAGAAGACTCACCAATCAAGTTCTACCAGCAACTAGTCCTGCCACTTTCCAGGCAGGCCTCAATCTTGGGCATAGTGGTCAAACCTCAAACCATTCCCTGGCCCTACTGACCTCTCCAGCTTCACCTCCTAGCCTCTGGCCACTCTCCCTTCATCCTGCCATAAAGGCTGGCCACACTGGACCATGCACCTTCTCAAACACTTCCACACTTCACCATCCGATTCCCTTCCAACGAGGTTTTTCCACCAGTTGAAATTTCTCAGGCCCCCAAAGGATTACCTGTTAAAACTCTACTTCAAAAGTGGCTTCCTATGTGAAATTCTTTTGCTACCTACTCATGCAACATTTGTTTCTCCTCTAAATTCCAATGCTTTTGGTTTGAGTCTCTCACGATGCCAATGACTGTGTATTGTATTCTTGTCTCAGCCCTCTGGGCTGATGGACAGTTTCTTAAGGACTGGCATGCTGCCTTATTTATCATTGTAATTCCACAACATGACACATTTTTGAAAGAAGCTTAGTACAAGCAGTAGATAGAACAATTTCTTCCTCTGGCACAAGCCTATTTACAGTAAGGCCAGGCCTGACAGGCCCGTGAGCACCGTGGCTCCTTCCAGTTACAGAACAGCTCAGCCCTGAGGGTTGCAGCACAGCATCTTCACAGACTCAGGCTCAAAATGCTGTGACCTGGCATTGTGCAGAGCTAAACTAGTTTCTATATTCACTGTCAGAGATGATGCTGACCAACAACCTAACTGCTTCTTTTAACACTTTTACCCCTAGAGATTTCGTTATCTTTTTGGTTACTCTTCTTCCATCATTTCTACCACACCTCCTAGCTTTCACGGACTGGTTTTTGTAACGGCTGATTTATCAAGACATTTCCTTTGCTCAGGTCAGAATTTTCAAAGGGACAAGCAAAGCCTAAAGTCCCTTCCGGTTCTGCAATACTATGGGCTCTATACAGAAGTATAAGAATGCTATTCTCACTCAACGCCTTTGCTTAAGGATATGGCTCAGCTCATTCTACAATGATTAAGACTGGCTAACTAAAACCCTGGGTCCTATAAAAGCAAGTGAGGTGCTTCCAGAATACAGTGATAGCCCAGAAGGGATCTGATGTGGCTGACCAACACATATAGAGTAATCTCAGAACGATCAGAGACAGTGAAAATGGTATAATAAATGTTTATCCGTATACTTACAACCAGATCTGAAGTCTTCATTCATCTCATCACTTAGAAATATATTTAAATTTTGTTTGCTATTAAAAGATGTGTAATAAGCAAGGTCCGTCACCCACCTACCCTCTTCATTTTGATAGACCACACTCTGTGGGAGATCTCTTTCTAAAAAATAAAATTCCAAAAATATCCAATGATACATGTAATAACTAAAATGATAAAACATTCTCAATTTTTAAAAAAATTTAGATGACTACCTTAGTTATCAACAGTACTGAAGTCTTCCAAAACTAGTTAGAAAAAGAAAAACCCATTTCCCCAAAAGAAAAGTATCTCTTTGATGGAAGATAAGCCAGCATCAATTACAAAAAAAAAGTCTATAATGGAGAATGAGGCATAAAGAAAAAGAATGTTAAGACTTAGAAAGGCATATTTTCACTAGATCTCTGATGAAAGATACCATTTCTGAGCAGTTTTTATAACTTATGTTAAAAAAACATATTTTTTATAACTTATGTTAAAAATTTCTGAGCAGTTCTCCCTGTACTAGTAGATTTAAAATTTTGTTTAAACTATAAAACACTTAAATATTTAATACGAAAGACTGGCACAGAAATACATCCTATTTAAAACGTACAAACATCTATTTCTTTCATTCTATTTTTTTTGAAAGCCCACTTACTGTCTTTATTCTTTTCAATGGACTCGTGACATTCACATGTTCGCCTTTCAGAAGTTGGTGACCAAATGGCATCAGTGAAATTAATTCCACTGTCACTAATAGGCTTCAAAGATGCTACATCCACATTTTCTTGAATGGACACTTCAGGAGTCTCAGTGTTTAAACATCCATCCATGTGCAAAACTGTCTTATTTTGATGAGGACACTCTGTCCCCTGTTTTACAGGGTCAGTTGGGTCAAAGCCACCATCAGCATTTGCATCATGAAAATTATCAGAGTTAAGTTTCACATCAGGAGCCCTGAGGGTCTTCACCAGAACATCTTTTCTTGCACTTTCCTTTTTAAAAAAAATCAGATTTTTTAACACAGCAACAGTAAGTTTTGTTTTTTATAACTTATGTTAAAAATTTATGGGAAAAATTATATAACTGACATGTTTATTATATGAAGGAATAGAACAAACAGTATTCACTGTATTCTAGACTATGTATGAATATATGAACCAATGATAAGCAACTTACTAAAACCAGCCATTGTGATGTGGTCATGGGAAACACATCAAGAGATTCACATACCAAAAGTAAGCTCTACGTGTGCATTACATTACAGGATGATAGAGGTTTCTGCTTGGGAGTATATCCCCTGCTGTGTTAGCATTCTCTGTATTTGCCTGTCTGTCTCTCCAGTTTTAGAGGCAGCAGTTTATCCTGTTACCTTCTCTTATGGATCTAAGAAGAGTTGCTGATTTGTTAGTTTGTTCATCTTTTTACTTGTCAGGATGGAGTGGCGACTTGCAAGCCCTTTACACACAGAACTGGAAGCTAGAAGTTGTAACGACCTTCCTTATTCAAGATTAAGTTGCTTTACGGAGGACACTAATTTTCCACATTATGTTTCTTTTTAATCTTTGCAAGTGTTGTATATGAAAAGTAGTTATCTTGTTTTAAATGGTATTTGTCATTTTTTTTTCTATTGGAGTATTTGTATTTTAACTTAATTTTGTAAGATTTTTATGTTACGGAAATATATTGGTCTTCATGTATTTTAGGCTTTAACGTGTGTGTGAGCTTCCTTGGCTGCCAGTGCAAATTACCACAGTCATGCTGGCCTAAAACAGAACTTTGTTTCCTCACAGGAGGCCGAAAGTCTGAAATCAAGATGCTAGCAGGGTGGTGCTCCCTCCAAAGGCTCTAGAGGAGAATCCTTCCAGGTTCTCCCAGCTTCTGCTGGCTCCTGGTGTTCCTCGGCTTGTACCAGCAGCAGTCAGATCTCTGTCTCTGTATTCACTCGGCCTTGTCCTCTGTATCTTTGTCTGAAATTTTCTTATCTTTCCTCTGATACAGACATTGGTCATTGTGATTAGGGTCCCTAAATCCAGGATAGTCTTATCTCAAGATCCTTAAGTTAATTACATCTGTGAAGACCTTGTTTCAGAATAATAGCATAATTTATAGTTACCAGGCTTAGGACTTGGATATATCTTTTTGAGGGGACACAGTTCAAGACATTAGAGTGTTACACTTAGAAGACGTTATCCACTAAAGAATATAAGACAATCCATCTGTATTTTTTCCTAATACTTTTATATTTAAATCTTTAAGTCATCTGGAATATATTTATAGCTCATGCCTATAATCCCAGCACTTTGGGAGGCCAAGGCAGGCAGATCACCTGAGGTCAGGAGTTACACACCAGCCTGACCAACATGGAGAAACCCTGTCTCTATCAAAAATACAAAATTAAGGCCAGGCACAGTGGCTCATATCTGTAATCCCAGCACTTTGGGAGGCTGAAGCAGGCAGATCATAAGGTTAGGACTTTGAGAAGAGCCTGACCAACATGGTGAAACTCCGTCTCTACTAAAAATACAAAAAAAAGTTAGACGGGCCTGTGGCACACTCCATGTCTGTAATCCCAGCTACTTAGGAGGCTGAGGCAGAAGAATCACTTGAATCCAGGAGGTGGAGGTTGCAGAGCCGAAATCACACTGCTGCACTCCAACCTGGGCAACAGATTGAGACTCTGTCTAAAAAAAAAAAAAAATTAGCCACGTATGGTGGCGCATGCCTGTAATTCCAGCTACTCAGGAGACTGAGGCAGGAGAATCACTTGAACCTGGGAAGCAGAGGTTGTGGTGAGCCAAGATCACGTCATTGTACTCCAGTCTGGGCAACAAGAGTGAAACTCCATCTCAAATAAATAAATAAATAAATAAATAAATAAATAAATAAATAAAACTACTGACCAATATCTCCCATGAACAAAGATGTAAAACTCCTCAACAAAATGTTAGCAAATCAAATCAAATAACATATAAAAAACTTACACATCATAACCAAGGAGATCCTAGGTATGCAAGCCTGGTTCAACAATCAAAAATCTATTAATATAATCTATCACATCAACAGACTACAAAAAAAACAAAATCACACGATCATATCAATAGATACAAAAAAAGTATCTGACAAAAATTGAACAACTCATTCATGATAAAAACTCCCAGTAAACTAGAGAGAGAAATATTCTCAACTTGAAAAAAAAAAAAACCTATAGTTAACATCATACTTAATGGTAAGAAGCTAGAAGCCTTTCCACTAAGATCAGGAATAAAGCAAGGATGTCTCCTCTCACCACTACTTTTCACCTTCATACTGTAAGTCCTAGCTAATGCAATAGGACAAGAAAAGGAAATAAAATGTAAACAGGTTGGGAAGAAATAAAAACCATCTTTGTTTGCAGATGACATGATCACCTATAAAGAAAATCCGAAAGAATTGACCCAAAAAAAAAAAAAATTCCTGGACCTCATAAATGATTATAGAAAGATGACAGGATACACGTTTATTATATAAAAGTTAACTGCTTTCCTATACACCAGCAATGAACAAGCAGAATTTGAAATTTAAAACAATGCTATCTACATTAACACCCCCATATATGAAATAAGTTAGGTATAAATCTAACAAAATATATGTAACATCTATATAAAGGAAAACTACAAAACTCTGAGAAATAAAAAAAAACAACAACAAATAAATAGATATTTAATGTTCATGGATAGGAAGACTCAACACTGTCAAATGTCATTTCTTCCCAACTTCACCTATGTATTCAATTTAATACCAACCAAAATCCCAGCCAAGTTCTTTCTGGATACTAACAAACCAATTCTAAAGATTACAAAGGCTGGGCATGGTGGCTCATGCCTGTAATCCCAGCACTTTGGGAGGCAGAGGCAGGTGGATCACTTGAAATAATCAGAAGTTCGAGACCAGTGTGGTCAACGTGGTGAGAAAAATCTAGAGGGTACAAGATCAACACATAAAAATCAGGTGTTTCTGAACACCAGCAATAAACAATCCAAAATGTAAATTAAGAAAACAATTCCATTTACAACAGCATCTAAAAACTACTGTACTTCGTAATAAATTTAATCAAGGAGGTAATTTACCAAAATGTAAATTAAGAAAACAATTCCATTTACAACAGCATCTAAAAACTACTGTACTTGGTAATAAATTTAATCAAGGAGGTGAAAGACATACTGAAAACTACAAAACACTGTTGAAAGACTTAAAGACCTAAACAAATGGAGAGACATCCTGCATGTTCATGAAGATGAAGACTTAACATTGTTAAGATATCAATACTACCCAAAGTGACCTGCAGATTCAACAAAATCCCTCTCAAAATTTCAAGAAACTTTTCTAAAGAAATGAAAAAACTGATCCTTAAATTCATATGGAATTGCAAAGGGCCTCAGCCAAAACAATCTTGAAAAAGAATTAAGTTGAAGGACTAACACTGCCCAATGTCCTACAAAGATATAGTAATTACAGATGTGTGGCACTGTCAAAAAGACAAACAAATAGACCAACAGGGTAGAATAGGGAACACAGCAATAAACCCTCACATACATGGAAAATTGATTTCTGACAAAAGTGCCAAGACCATTCAATGAAGAAAGAACAGCCTTTTTAATAAATGGTGCTGAGAAAATTTAATACCCACATGCAAAAGAATGATGTTAGTGAGACTCTCATCAAACACCATATATAAAAACAAACTCAAAACAAATCAACAATCTTTTTTCTCTCCTCTTTTTTCTTTTTCTTTCACAAAGTCACAGAACAACAATCTAAACATAAGAGCTAACTCTATGAAACTCTTAGACAAAAACAGGAAAATCTTCATGACATTGAATTTGACAACACTTTCATTGACTGGGCAACAAAAGCACAGGTAGCAACACAAAAAATAGATCACACTACATCGTAATTTAAAATTTTTGGACGTGAAAGGACAATGTCAAGAAAGTAAAAGATGACCTACAGAATGGGAGAAAATTTTGCAATTGATACATCTGGTAAGGAATTAATATCCAGAAAACATAAAGAACTCTACAATTCAACAACAACAACAAAACAACTCAATTAAAAAGTGGGCAAAGGCCTTAAATGAACATTTCCTCAAGGAAGACATACAACAGCCAATAAGCACATGAAAAGATGTTCAACATCACTAGTCATCAGGGAAATGTAAATCAAAACCACAATGAGATACTACTTCATACTCATTAGGTTAACTATAATTTAAAAAGGGAAAGCCGGGCGAGGTGGCTCACGCCTGTAATCCCAGCACTTCGAGAGGCGGAGGCGGATCACCTGAGGTTGGGAGTTCGAGACCAGCCTGACCAAAACGGTGAAAGCCTGTCCACTAAAAATACAAAAATATAGCCGGGCATGGTAGTGCATGCCTGTAATCCCGGCTACTCAGGAGGCTGAGGCAGGAGAATCGCTTGAACCCGGGAGGTGGAGGTTGCAGTGAGCCAAGATCATGCCATTGCACTCCAGCCTGGGCAACAAGAGTGATACTCCATCTCAAAAAAAAAAAAAAAAAAAAGGAAAAAAATAGTGTTAACAAGGATGTGGAAAAATTGAAATCCAAGTGTTTTGCTGGTGGATGTAAACTAGTGCAGTTGCCATGTACAACAGTATGGCAGTTCCTCAAAACACTAAACACAGAATTACCATATGACCCAGCAATTTCACTCCTACATGTATATCCAAACAAACTGAAAGCAAGGACTCAAACAGGTATTTGTATACCAATGTTCACAGCAGCATTATACTCAAAAGTCAAAAAACAGAAACACTCAAGTGTTCATTGAAGGATGAGGGGATAAATAAAATGTGGTATATATAACAGAATATTATTCAGCCATAAGAAAGAATGAAATGTTGATATATGCTACGACATGAATAGACCTTGAACACATCATGCTTAATAAAATAAGGCAAACACAGAAGGCCAAATATTGTATGATTCCACTTGTATTAGGTTACCCAGAGTAGGCAAATTCATAGAGACAGGAAGTGGAATGGTAGTTACCATGAGTTAGAAGGTGGGAGGGAATTGAGGTTTGTTGTTTAATGGGTAAAGTCTGCACAATGTAAATGTACTTAACATTATGGGGCTGTACACTTAAAAATAATTAAGATAATAGCCAGGCACAGTGGCTCACTCCTGTAATCCCAGCACTTTGGGAAGTCAACGCGGGCAGATCACTTGAGGCCAGGAGTTTGAGATCAGCCTGGCCAACATGGTGAAACTCCGTCTCTACCAAAAATACAAAAATTAACTGGGTGGTAATGTGGTAACGTGCGCCTGTAATCCCAGCTACTTGGGAGGCTGAGGCAGGAGAATCGCTTGAACCCAGGAGGCAGAAGATGCAGTAAGCCGAGATTGTGCCATTGCACCACAGCCTGGCTGACAAGAGTGAGACTCCATCTCAAAAAAAAAAAAAAAAAGTAAATTTTATGTTATATGTATTTTACGAGTTAAAATTTAAATTAAAAATCTATTTAACATGTGGCTGGGCGTGGTGGCTCACACCTGTAATCCCAGTACTTTGGGAGGCCAAGGTAGGCAGATCACGAGGTCAGGAATTCAAGGCCAGCCTGGCCAACATGGTGAAACCCTGTCTCTACTAAAGATACAAAAGATTAGCCAGGTGTGGTGTGGTGGCACGTCCCTGTAATCCCAGCTACTTGGGAGGCTGAGGCAGGACAATCACTTTAGCCTGGGAGGTGGAAGTTGCAGTGAGCCACGATCACTCCACTACACTCCAGGCTGGGCGACAGGGCAAGATGCCATCTCAAAAAATAAATAAATAAATAAATAAATAAATAAACATACATATTTAACATGTACAAAATAGAGATACAAAGAATAAAGCAAAAAAGCAAGCATTATTTTAATCAATACGGGACAAGTAGGTCTAAGTGAGAAAAAATTAACCCACATGCAAAATTCAAGTCATACTTTACACAACTATAATAACATTACTAAAAAAGGGTGTAATGAATAGGTAGGAGTCAGAAATGACTACTAAGTTTTAGGTACAGGAGAAATGGAGTACTACTAACAAACAAAAAGCTGAAACAATGAAAAATATGTTTGAGCAAGGTAAAGATCCACTTGCTTTTTCGTTTAATGACTGGACATTGGGCTAAAGAACTTTCCAAATGACTAATCTAAATGCAAGTCATTAAATATTTAAACGCAAGAAAATGTATACACTTGTATGAAAGATACTTACAAACATATAAAAACATTATCAATAGTGATTTTTATACTTTTTCTATATTTTTAGAAAGTCAACAGTAATTGTTTCTTTGAAAAGAATTGATATCATACAAACACAAAATACCCCTTATTCCTTTTTTCGTAGGAAATCTAAGGAAAATGCATCACTTACGCTGCTAAGATCTGGAACAATATCATTCAAATTTTCCATTTCTTTCTCAATTCTCCATGTATCACACGAAAATGGTAACATACCATCTGTGTGCCTTCTACTACCTCCACTACCTACAGAATTACCTGAAAAATAAAGAAAAATCTTAAGAGAGCCACATCAAATCTGAATGATCTAACATAACTGCTTCTTGCTAGTCAAATTATTTTATGTAAACCTAATACTTAGCATTCCTATGACAAATTTAGCCATTTTCACAGAGAGAAAATAAGCAACAGTAAGAGGCAATAATATACATGATAAACTGCTACCATACAGAAAGAATTCATATTTAATTATTGATGTTTGGATAGAATATCATCATTCATGATATTCAATCCAAGAAATACATACTGCGGTATTTCTAGTAACACTAATTTACCCAGCTATTATTAAAAGCTCTTTTGAAAAGTTTTAGACTGTCAAAAGACCTGATGGACTAGAAGGGTTAATATACGTTAAATCATACCAGAGAAATGATTTTTTGTTTTAAAAAAAGGTATAGTCAAAACTAGAACTTAACAATAAAAGAATCGTATTTCTATACTTACTAGTCCCAGGTAGACAAATAATTTGGCCTTCCTGAGACTCTTTGTAAGTTGTTTCAGAAGAGTGTGAGCCACGGGAAATCAGAGAGCTGTTATTTTCTGATTGAAATTTGCAGTTTAAGCTACTGCTTTCATTTGCCTGTTGAAAGAATATCTTATCTGCATTACTCTTTTAAATTAAAATGAAATAATTTGAGGGAGAAATGTAGATTTACTGAAGGATGCCAGATAATAAATGTAGAAGGAATTAGAAAAATCGCCATTGTCACCATGAAAGTAATCAATGTTTCCAAGAGGCTTCAGCAAGGATACTGAAACCAGGTAGTGGAGGGTTGTAAGAGAGTAAGATTTTCAATGGGCTCTGATATCTCATCCCACAAATGACGTATTAATAACAAAGGGGAAAAGCTACCTTCACAAGGAGACATCTAGCTGATATCACCTTAGCCAAAATTATCAAACACAGTATCACCAATCATAGGAGAGACAAACGTCTCTTGGTGTGAGGCAAAGAGAAGTACACCACACTGCCTATGTTTACTATGAATCCACTCATGAGAAAACTCTTTAATGTATTCTTGCCAAAATGTTTAATCTAATCTAGTCAGGAAGGAAAAAAAACAGATTATGACTGATTGAGAGTTCGTGTTTTAGTTTGTGCTTACTGAGCTGGGTGTTACAGCATTGAAAACCCCTGCAGTGGCCTCCCTCCTATCCTCTCTCCTCCCTCCTTCCTCCCTTTCTTCCTTTTACTTCTTCTACAATAGGCTTATCTATACTTTTTTGATAGAGGTAACTATTTGCCACACCATTTTCTGAAGAGTCTGCTCTCTTCTCATTGATTTGTGAAGAAAAAAAAAAAAACAGATTATGGTTATTTTTTCCCTCCTGACTAGATTACGGTACACTCTACAAAAACAAAGGGCCTAGAATTTACAAAATAAATCACCTCATGAAAGAACTACTCCAAATTAAAAGGGAATAAAGAGACAGGACAACCAAAAGCAAGGTTAATCTTTGATTAAATTGTAGATAACAAAATAGTAAGAATAAAGGACATTCTGGGGACAACTGGGTAAATGTGAATATGGACTGCACAGTAATTTAAATTATTATATCAAAGTTAGATAACAGAATTGTGATTATGTAGGAAAACGTCCTGATATACAAAAGATAAATGCTGAAGTAAGTATTCAAGTGAAATGTCATACTCTCTGAGACTTACTTTCAAATGATTCAGAAAAGAAAGTATGAAAAGAAAAGGAAAATGCAAAAGTGGCAAACTTTAGCAATTGGTTAACTGCAGGAAGAGGGTGTAGATGTCCATTGTGTTATTCCTTTAATTTTCTGTAGGTGAGGGAAAGATAGCAAGAAGGAAGAAAGGCTAGGCATTTCTCATCAATTCATACACGGGAAACACAGAGTCTAAAGAAAACCAAAGGTTTACATTTCATGTGAACATCCAATAAGACCAGTAGTAATTTTCTAATGTTAAATCTCTGAAAAATCATCAAGACTGGAACATACCTGATTAACATCACTTGCAGGTAACTTAAAACCTTTTTCTGGAGGTTCTGGTCCTTCTATGTCTTCATACATCATTCCTGGAATTGCCAGTTGCTCAAAATAAGCCTCCAAATGATCATCATAAAACATTTCATCATCAATATCATCATCTATTGATAAATTAAGGAAAAAAACAGAACATGCCTTAAAGTAGTGACTAAGTAATAATTTGTAATTAAAAAGGCTAAGACATAAATGAGTCTAAGGTTGTTTTTTTATTTGACATGAGATAACTTATAACTTCAGTCAACTATAAATCATTATGAAAATTTTAATACAATGTAAACTTCTATGAAAAGACAGGACAGAAACAGATCCTGGCATGTTATCGAAAGTTAGGATACAATAAATGTGGCATCACAGATCAGCGAGAGGAGAGCGGACTCTTCAGAAAATGGTGTGGCAAATGGTTACCTCTATCAAAAAAGTATAGATAAGCCTATCGCAGGAGAAGTAAAAGGAAGAAAGGGAGGAAGGAGGGAGGACAGAAGGAAGGAGGGAGACCACTGCAGGGGTTTTCAATGCTATAACACCCAGCTCAGTAAGCACAAACTAAAACACAAACTCTCAATCAGTCATGGTCTTCTAGTTGGCAATGCCATTTTAAAGTTCAATTTTGCAATCAACATTAAGAGTCTCAACAACAATCATCACCTTTGACCTAGCAATCTTGTCTCCAAGAATCTAGCATACTAAAGCAATCAAAGATTGGATACATTCAGGTTAATACCACAATTCGAAAATCCAAAATAGTCTGAAAACTCCTTAAAACCTGCTCTCCATGGATGTGATGCGCACTCAGCTCATCAGACTGGCCTTCAAGGCCATGCATAACATGGCCCCACTCTACTTTTTTGGGCTTATTTACCAATGTGGCCTCCTATAGGTCCTGTAAACTTGCCATGCAAAACCCCTGGCTGTTCCCCAAACACAACCCACATGCCTCACAGCTGTGCCTTTGCTATCACTGTTCTTGCTTCCTGACATGTCCTCCTCCTCCCATATCTAAGGCCTGGCACAGGTTCCATACTTTTTCTAGAACGCTTCAGTACCCGCCTCAATCAGAGTTAATTCCTCACTCCCTATAATCCCAGGCACATTTGGGGGCCTGTTGGGTTTATGCAACCCAATCTGACATTTGGTTCTGCATCTCCTCTCCACACCTAAGACGTCAGAGAGTAGAGGCCAAATATTTCATGGTTCCAGCCGGGCACAGTGGCTCATGCCTGTAATCCCAGCACTTTGGGAGGCTGAGGTGGGCATATCACTTTAAGTCAGGAGTTCTAGACCAGCCTGGCCAGCATAGTGAAACCTCGTCTCTACCAAAAATTCAATTAGCTAGATGTGGTGGTGCATGCCTGTAATCCCTGCTACTGAGGAGATTGAGGCAAGAGAATCACTTGAACCCAGGAGCAGAGGTTGCAGTGAGCCAAGATTGTGCCACTGTACTCCAGCCCAGGTGACAGAGCGAGACCCCATCTCAACAAAAAAAATAAATAAATTTCATGGTTCCCCCAATTTCTAAACACGGTACTGTATACTGAAATGGCACCTCCAGGTGACTACTTTGTACTCTAACAATGTTAAACTGAGGGATGAGTATAATATCAGGACAGATATACAGAAATAAATTCCTGAATTCCATCACTTAATAGAAGTGGCCATTTGAGTGCTGGCAGGGAGGAAGAAAAGGGAAGGACCAAAGAAAACCCTAAAGATTTGGCATCATCACTACTGCAACAAAGAAGAATAAAGTAGAGTGGCAAGGTGAAGACCAGGGAAATGCAGGTTACTCTGTCGTACCAGAAGAATCTTCCAAGCTTGTCGGTAACATGAGTTTCTCATTTTCTAATAAGCTAGTGTGGCTTAGGTCACTGTTCAGAATCTTGTCTTCAAAATGTTTTCCAGCATCAAGCACAATAATCTATAAGAAATAAAATGGCAAGTAAGAGAAGCACATACTCACTCAGGGCTCTGAAGAGTACAGTACAAGGCCACAAAAAGGACCAAGTATATTCTCAACCTCCAATGTGTTTAGTATCTGTAAATCACAGCTTAGGCAATGAAGGGCTAGTAATTGTATATATATTAATAACATTCCTTCCCCCATGCCACCTCCCTCACCTGACCTACCCAACAGGATATCCTTAAAACTTAAGGCTTCTCTCAAACTGTGTGCACATGCTTAGAGAGGCTCATAATATATTAAGTACACAAATATATAACTGAACTTGAGCAATGCAAGGCTTACAAAAAAGTGAAGATAACAGCAAACCTGGATCCCAGCAGCCTGTATCTAAGGACCTCTTTGCACCATTACATTGGAATAATCAATTTCTCTGCTCCTCAACCAGGGAAGAACATGTAACCCTAAAGGGCATACAGCCATTTACTAAGGATACTCAAGGCCCAGAATGAAAATGGAACATTTCCCTCTAAGTGTGATTATATTTCATTATATATCACATATATATAAATAATACCAGTATAGGAAGTATATTGCAAAATGCACACTAATTTTTAAGACAGAAACACGGACTCTCAATCCAATTTTACATTTAGAGAGGACAGTGCTGAGCTATTCTCACAAATATCTAACCACCAGGGCACCAAGAACTACTATAATCTACTGTTATTTAAAATAGAGGATCACTTAGAATACGGCAAATGTTAACAGTTGTGCAATAAAAGCTCTGTGCTTTGAAAAGTCTTTATAATACAGAATTGGGAGAAAATCTATATGGGAAAGAACAGCATGTAAAATGTTGCTGTCTTTTTGGTCATGTTGGCTACTGAGAATGCCATGTACTTTGCCATGCTGGGTCCCTGGAAAATGTCTCCATTCTGATAAAGTGGCATAGTTCCATAGGTGAGACGAGACCCACACGTAGTAGCAGCTCCCTTCTGTCTGTTTTCTAACACATTTATTTTCCCCTATTCTCATTTCTTCCTCTTTTTAATCAAGCATCTCAGGTTTCTATACTTTTGTTGCTTTCCAGTTTTACTGTCCCTTATATTACCATTAATTTCAAAAATTAATTGAATTAATTTCAACTTCACTACATCTGAACTTCCTCTAAAAAGTATCTCTCACACTTGAAACTTACTAGGGGTCACATACAGGGTGAGTGCATAGGGCAGGGTCAACAAACATTTTGTGGGAGGGCCAGATAATAAATACTTCACGCTTTATGAGCTGTACAATCTCTGTCACTTCTCAACTTCACTGCTGTAGCACAAATAACAGCCATAAACAAAACATACACACAAATGGGCATGACCGTATTCCAATAATAAAACTTTGCAAAAACAGGCAGCAGACTGGATGTAGGCCTTAAGCTATGGTTTGCCAATCGCTGGCACAGGGAAGTAACTTTTACTTTAGATCCTTTTGCAATCATTCTATAAAAATAATCTTTACAATTCTCATAAAAGTAAAATAAACAAAAAGTGTATCTCCTTTTTATAAGTTTTAACAGTATTTAGTTTATATTAAGTCTCATAAATTCATGACTGCGTGCCTGAAATTGGTGGTAATGTTGGGCATAAACTATCCTCTCAGCATCTTTCCTTTGAAGAGCCCATCCTTTATACTTCACATGGTCCAGTGGCGTTGTCACTTGCATTCCTCTATCTGTGCATGTATACACACTCATATACAAGCACACACACAGAAGTAGAAATTAAATCCAGGTTCATCCCAACCCACCCCTTTGCACAGTGGTTTGCACAGTGATTTGCATATGAGCCAAGTGAGCTCATTAGACCTTTTTTTCACTTCTTTTCTGATCACAAGTGTTAAGAGTATAGGGTTGTGTTGCCAACAAATGAAGACAGCTTGCCTATCATTTAACAAATTATTAACTGACAACTAAGGACCGAGAACCATTCCATTATTCCAGACACTCAGGATACAATGAAACACACACACACACATACACACACACACACACACACACACACTTACCCTCATGAAGCTAACACTCTACATGAAGCCAGTAGAGTAAAGCAGAGCAAATACGTGGACTCAGCTATGACAACATCACCAAGCCCAAGAATACAGTACCAGGCATCAGCACTACTCCTGAACCTTCTAATTACTTGAGAGAAACTCCCATTTTTACTGAAGCTGGATAAGTTAGAGTTCTACTATAAAAAAGTAGATGACATCTAACTAATATTATCACTTATATATGTGAAATATAAACTTTTACTCCCCTATAATATTCCAGAAAATAACATAAAAGATTACCTTGGGTTCCTTATTATTCATCCATGACTGTAAATGAAAATCAATAGGTGAGTCTGTATAAGAAAACAAAAACAAACTGAGAGACCAGGTTATTTTATCAACTAAATACCCAACAATATCTAAAAATAGCAAGAAATATCTTTCTCTTGAAATAGAATAGCAGCACTTTTAAATGATGTATACGAATCCATCACAGGTCAGTTAAATGTTTTTAAATGTTAGGGTGGGGATTCATAAAAAAATTGTACCAAAGAACTTGAATATGTGTTTAATCAAGACTTTACAGCTAACTTTTGCTTTGCAGGAGATGTGGAGAGAGAAACAAGAGAAATGGCACCTTGAGTAAACAAAGGGACAAACTACAGTGTGACTGACCTAGAGTATTTCAACAAGGCACTGACACAGGAGACGCAACAAAGGTACTGCAGCATAACAAAACCTCTCTCAGACCCCCATACATGCAAATCACTATGAATAGCTGTACCAGATGATAAAAAGAAGAATCACTAAGTTTGTTAGCTGTGTTAATAGCACTGTGGTTATATAAGAAAATGTCCACACTTTGAAGATGCATACTGAAATATGCAAAAATGGCATCTGAAATTTTAAAATATCAGAAAAATAGTAGTAAAAAGGAGAGATGATGCAAGTATGACAAAATCTTATACCAATGGGATAGGTACATGGGAAGTTTATTTAAATTGATACATACAATTCATGTATCATTAATTCACTCTTTTAAAACATACAATTCAGCGGATTTTAGTATGCTCACAAGGTTGTATAGCCATCACCACTATTTTCATTATTCCAAAGTAAAACACTATACCTATTAGCAATCACTCCTTATTCCCACTACCTTCCAGCCTCTGACAATCAATAATTTACTTTCTGTTATTTGCGATTCTGTATCTATAGATTTCCCTATGGATAAACAGAACCATACATTTTGTGGCCTTCTGTGTCTTTCTTCTTTCACTTGGCATAATGCT
The DNA here is from genome assembly GCA_963573385.1 of Cacajao melanocephalus. Classification (NCBI taxonomy): domain Eukaryota; kingdom Metazoa; phylum Chordata; class Mammalia; order Primates; family Pitheciidae; genus Cacajao; species Cacajao melanocephalus. Next base: position 28,609 of record CAUYLG010065602.1, read on the forward strand.
TCCAAGGCTCACCTGTATTAAAGCACGTATCAGTACTTTGCTCCTTTTTGTGGATGAGTAATACTCCACTCATGTGGCCATACTACATTTTCTTTGTCCATGCATCAGTTGATTAATATTTGAGTTGTTTCCACTTTTTGGCTGTTGTGAGTAATGCCCCTATGAACATTCATGCACAGGTTTTTGTTTGAGGTCAGGCGCAGTGGCTCACGCCTATAATCCCAGCACTTTGGGAGGCTGAGGCGGGTGGATCACCTGAGGTCAGGAGTTCAAGACCAGCCTAACCAAAATGGCTAAACCCTGTGTCTACTAAATATATAAAAATTAGCTGGGTGTAGTGGTGCATGCCTGTAATCCCAGCTACTTGGGAGGCTGAGGCAGGAGAATCACTTGATCTCAGGAAATGGAGGTTGCACTGAGCTGAGATCATGCCACACACTCCAGCCTGGGAGACAAAGCAAGACTCTGTCTCAAAAAAAAAAAAAAGTTTTTGCATAGACATATGGTTTCCCTTCTCTTGGGTATATACCTAGGGGTGCAAATGCTGAGTCACATGGTAACACAATGTTTAACGTTTTGAGGAACTGTCAAACTGCTTTCCAAAGTGGCTGTACCACTTCACATTTCTACCAATAACGTATGAGGGTTTCAGTCCCTCCATATCCTCACCAAAATGTTATTTTCCATTTTTTCAATTATAGTTAGCCAAGTGTGTGTAAAGCAGTATCTCACTATGGTTTTGTATTTTTTTTTCTTTTTTTTCTGTTTTTTGAGAGAGTCTTGCTCTGTCATCCAGGCTAGAACACAGTGCATGATCTTGGCTCACTGCAACCTCCACCTCCTGGGTTCAAGCATTTCTCTAGCCTCAGCCTCCTGAGTAGTTGGGACTACAGGTGCCCACCACCACACTCGGCTAATTTTTGTAGAGGTGGGGTTTCACCAAGTTGGCCAGGCTGGTCTCGAACTCCAGACCTCAAATGATCCACTCACTTTGGCTTCCCAAAGTGCTGGGATTACAGGCACGAGCCATCACACCTGGCCTCACTGTGGTTTTGAATACATTTCCTGCATGTCTAATGATATTGAGTATATTTTCATGTGTTTACTGGCCATTTGTACAACTTCTATAGAGAAATGTCTATTCAAGTCCTTTGCCCATTTGTCTTTTTAACGTTGAGTTGCAAGAGTTCTTTATATATTTTGAATACTAGTCCCTTTCCACATACATGATTTGCACATATTTTCTCCCATTTTTTTTGGTTACTCTTTTCCCTTTCTTGATAGTGTCTTTTGAAGCATAAAAGTTTTCAATTCTAAAGTCCAATTCATCTATTTTTTTCTTTTATTGCTTGTTTGAGTGATAATATCACTATCTTCTTTCATATATGTAACATTTTTCATCAAGGGAAACACAAACATCCCTTAAAATTTTTCTAACATATAATGTGTACTCATTCGTCAATCTTACAACATATAATCAGGCAAGGCCTTTTGAGTACTCAACTACAGTTTGGAGTTACAAAATACCACTGCTATATAAGCACACAGAATGTAGTTCTCAATTTACAGTTTTGGTTTCTTTGTTGAAAGAAAATGAATGTAGAGTACTTAAGACAAATCAACAGCAGAAGCCTATAATTTTTTTAAACAACTTTCCCCATATTTTTATTTATTTTTCAGACAGGGTCTGGGTCTGTCTCCCAGGCTGGAGTGCAGTGTCATGATCACCTTGACCTAATGGGCTTAAGCAATCCCACCTCAGCCTCCCAAGTAGCTGGGACTTAAGGTACACAGCACTACACCCTGCTGATTTTTGTAGAGACAGAGTTTCACCTTGTTGCCCAGGCTGATCTTGAACTCCTGGGCTCAAGCCATCCACCCACCTCAACCCCCCAAAGTGCTGGAATTGCAGGCATGAGCCACTGTGCCTGACCTGCCATATTTTTGTAGTTTCTTCTCCACATCTAATTTCAGAGCAATTTTTCTTTTTGAGACAGAGTCTCACATTGTCACCCAGGCTGCAGTACACTGGCACGATCCTGGCTCACTGCAACTTCTGCCTCTCAGGTTCAAGTGATTCTCCTGTCTCAGCCTCCCGAGCAGCTGGGATTACAGGCACCCGCCACCATGCCTGGCTAATTTTTGTATTTTTAGGAGAGACAGGGTTTGGCCAGGTTGGTCTTGAATTTCTGATCTCAGGTGATCTGCCTGCCTTGTCCTCCCAAAGTGCTGGGATTACAGGCATGAGGCATCACATCTGGCCCAAGAGCAATTTTTCAAATGACTTACCCTTGAGTATTTCCAATGCATTCAACCTCATTTTCTTAGAAACAATAATTTATTTTAAAACTTAAAATTCACCTTATAAAAATAAGCTTAGGAACAAAATTGACTCTCGATAAGAATATAAATTAATTCGTGGGAGAAAAGTGGAAGATGCACTAAAAGTAGTCTTGTCTTGAATGTAAAGTATGCTGTGATCATCTGACAGCATGGTTTCCAAAGCAAAAATAATTTCAGCTTAAATCAGTTAACAAGGTTAAGAGGAGACCTTTTCCTATAAAAGTACTGTAAATACAACATTAATAGGTACGATGCAAACCAAAGCATTTTCAGTTTACCGTATGATAGTACAAGATGAATATATCCAAGCCAGGAGTGACGATGCATGTATCAAATCCCAGCTACACAAGAGGCTGAGGCAAAAGAACTGCTTGAGCCCAGGAGTTCATGACCAGCCTGGGCAACATAGCTAGAACCCATCTAAAAATTAAGAGGGGAAAAAAAAGGCCAGGCACAGTGGCTTATGCCCATAATCCCAACATTCTGGCAGGCCAAGGTAGAGCAGATGACCTGAGCCCAGGAGTTCAAGCCCACCCGGGGCAACATGGCAAAACCCCGTCTCTACTAAAAACACAAAAAATTAGCCTGGTGTGGTGGTGTGTGCCTGTAGACCCAGCTGCTCAGGAGGCTGAGATGGGAAGATAGGTTGAACAGCCCAGGAAGTTGAGGCTGCAGTGAGTTGTGATCACACCACTGGACTCCAGCCTTGGCAACAGGAGTAGACCCTGCCTCAAAAAAAGAAAATAAAACAAAACAAAATCCAAAATGAGGGAATGAAAAAGGAAATTACAACATATGCATTAAGAAATAATTTCAAATAGTTCATTACCTTGCGCTTGTTCCAATGGTGATGCCCTGTCGAAGAGATCTTGGCCCTGCAAGGATTCTGTAGCTCCGCCTGGCTCCTCTTCTGGTCCTACTATCTCCATTTGGAAAGCTGACTGTTTCCTGAAAGCATTTGACAAATGTTGATTTTCCACATAGCTCTTTTTCCTAGAGATAGAACTTTTTTATCAGGAAATAGAAAAATGCTAAAATGCTACCTTGGGTAAATCTACAAAATATCTATTAATCAGTTATGTATTTCACCTCTCAAAAAGAAAAAAATGGAAACAATAAAAAAAATTTGAGTCTAGCCTGAAACTACAACTGCTAACACTGCATGGTATTCTGGGGACTGAATCAACCTTTCAGGTCCAGTGATACACAGTATACCAAAAATCAAAGAGAATGTCATACTGCTACTCTTCCTCTCAAGCAATAAAAAGTGTTTTTTCTTCTTTCCAAAATAAGTATCCTTGAAATGACCAGTCTACAGGACTCAGCTTTCTAAAATCTATACAGACTTAAAGGATATTGGCATATTTGCCAAAATAGCCAAATCTCCGAATTAATAAAGGTTTCGATTGTTTTTATCTTTATCCCTAGTCTTAGTCCTTGTCCTTATCTTTCTATCTACCTCTGCTGTTTTCTGTGTGGATTTAAGTATTCTTCTTACAGGCAATTTCCCTCCTACCCTACTGCAAAAGCTCTTGGGTCTAGAGCAGATCACCACAAAAAGAGGAGGGGTGGGAATGGAACTTCAGAAAAAAGCCTCTAAATGCAACAAATTCATTACATGACAAATTGATACAGCCAGACTCAAATTTGTCCAGGATGAATTTTTTTTTTTTTTTTTTTTTTTGAGACAGAGTCTCACTCTGTCACCAGGCTGGAGTGCAGTGGCAAGGTCTTGGCTTACTGTAACCTCCATCTCCCAAGTTCAAGCGATTCTCCTGCCTCAGCCTCCTGAGTAGCTGGGATTACAGGCATGTGCCATGACGCTCAGCTAATTTTTGTATTTTCAGTAGAGACGGGATTTCACCATCTCGGCCAGGCTGGTCTTGAACTCCCGACCTCATGATCCACACACCTCAGCCTCCCTAAGTGCTGGGATTACAGGCGTGAGCCACCATACCCAGTCAAGGATGGATTTTTTTTAAAAGTTCTTCCATATTTCTCAAATCCCGATCTTTCATGCCTGAGGCAACTCTCCAATCTTAACTACAATTTATTTCCCAGTTTCTCCATCTCTTTACTGAGGCTGGAGTACATAAAAAGCCACTAGCTTAAGCCAAGGGAAAATTTCACCAAGGACACAAAAGGAAACGCATAGGTAGAAAGACTATACATAGTTACAAAGTTAAGGGATAGCAAGGACAGAAAGGAAAGAGGTGGGGGAGCAAGATGGTGATAGGAAATAAATAAGTCAGGACGATTAGGTCAATTTCCATATTTTAAAGCCTCCCCTGAGAAAAGTATATAGTATGATCACAAGAACTTTAGAATGACAAAGACAGTTGAGAGCAGGGCACTCTACATTCACCACCATCCCTCTAAAAAAGCTACTTCCTCAAAACTGCAGCTATCCATATTTTTATTAGCTCACAAAAACTTTGCAAACTAAGTCCTAAGTTTCAAGTTAAAGAGGCAAGAGCAACTTCCAACAGTCCAATAAAACGACAGTAAGGAAATCTATAAAAGTGAAGAAATCTGGGTAAGAACTATCAGTCCTAACCCACGCTTACCCCAGATTCTGGAATCTGAAAAGCAGATGGGGTTTGCAGGGGGAAAGAAAGCCACAATCCAAGAACAGAAGGGCCCGGAAGCAGAAAAAGAAACAAATCTGTCAGGAAGAACCACGAAAATGTTCCATGACTACAGTCAGAAAGAGGGCAGGAGAGAGTCGGGGAGGGCAGGAGATGGGGAGACTGAAAGCCTAGCAGGCACCATGACAGGAGTACACCCTTCTTCCTCACCCCAAAGACAGCCACACACACACAGCAGTGAACACCTGGCAAGGGGGAGGGAAGGGCTTGCCTGCAGACAAGGTACAGAAAACGCCTGGGAGAATGAAGCAACGGCAATAACAGTGGCCCAGAACAAAGCGTTAAACATCTGGCATAAAATTTAAGACTCCAACCTGCACACTAAAGTAAACTCGGCCAGGAATGACGTCCCTCTTGTGCGGAAGTCAAAGGGAAATGAGAGCAACATACACAAGGGTATGCAGCTAAGGGTGCCCACACTAGGCAGCCTAGAAGACAGCCACAAATCAGACACAAGAAAAAAAGGAGCAGCTCGAGAGAGAAAAATAAAAATGAACAAACTATACAAACAGCCCTGGAGAAAAGGAACAGTTTACAGAACTTTCAAAATTTCTAATTAGAATCTTCAGAAATATCCATGTAGCTGTTACAGTCAACTCTCAGTATACATGGGGGACTGGTTTCAGGACCCCCACAGGTAACAAAATATGCAATATTCAAGTCCCACAGTCAGCACTGACTACACTCGGGTTTCATATCCACAAATATTGAATTTTCTATCCACGTTTGGTTGAAAAAAATCTGCTTATAAGTGGACCCATACAGTTAAACTCAGGTTGTTCAAGGGTCAAGTGCACATCCATAAAAAAGGCCCATTTAAAAAAAAGTCAAAAAAAGAGCTCTTATTATTTAAATGATGATTGCCAAATGATTTAACGAGAAGGGAAAAAACTTATCTAGAACAAAGTCTTTTTGCACTAACCGGAAAAAAAGGAAAAAAATAAAACAACCCAGACAGGCCGGGCACGGTGCCTCACATCTGTAATCCCAGCACTTTGGAAGGCCGAGGCGGGCGGATCACAAAGTCAAGAGATCAAGACCATCCTGGCCAACATGGTGAAACCTCGTCTCTACTCAAAATACAAAAAAAATTAGCTGGGCGTGGTGGCGCGTGCCTGTAGTCCCAGCTACTCGGGAGCTGAGGCAGGAGAATTGCTTGAACCCAGGGGGCGGAGATTGCAGTGAGCCGAGGTCACGCCACTGCACTCCAGCCTGGCGCCTGGTGACTGATTGTGACTCTTTCTCAAAAAAAAAAAAAAAAAACCCAGACAATCCAAAATAGTAGTTCTGGAAAGAGAAAAGGTAAAAATAGAAAAAAAAAAAATGCCAAGGAAATCATAATTATCTAGAACTAATCTCCAGATCAATGACAATTGATTTAGTAAATCGAGGAAAATAGCCCCACCCACAAGGGACTCAAAGGAGATTCTAAAACTTCCAGACAGAAAACATAGTTAAGATTAAAAAAAAAAGAGCATCAAGGTTACATCAGACTTCACATACAATGTTGCAGTATCTTCAAAATTGTGTGAAAATTTAGTTTCATCCTAAAATTTTGTACTCAGCTCAAGTATTAATTAATTCCAAGATCAGAATAAAGACATTTTGAAACACAAATTCCCTCCTCCCCAAGAAGGGGTCAAAGAAGCCATCCCTCACCAAGAGACTGAGGCCATGCCTTTCCAGGCTGCTGACCCTCCAGTACAGTGTCCAAGGAAGCCCTCTTACTCAGACCAACAACCCAAAGCTTCAGATTGTTCAAGAGTCAAGGGCTAGCTCTAAGCACTTACCTCTCCCCAGGAACTGAGTCTAAGACTCCACCTCACCAGGCCTCCTATCTTCCATCAACAAGGGCCAACAAGAGCAGTTTCCAGAGCTCCTGGCCTCAGCAAGAGTCAAGAGTATACCCTCAAGATGCCCTCCCATCCCTGACATTTGTGGTTTCCTCAAGGCAACAGGTGAGTGGGACTAACTTCACAATGCCCTTTACCTACTGATTTTCAGCCAGCCCACGGTGCCTCACTGCTGGCACTCCAAGTCCCTTAAGACTGCACAGCTCTTCTACTCCCCAACAAATAAAACCCTTCTACTATGCCTTCTACAATTTACAGAGCTGAGTTGACAAGATCTGCCATTCCTGAACCCCTTCTCTGAACATTCCTGTCACCTTACTGCTTTAATGAAAGCCTGAATATCCTGTGAGGACACTGCTACCCCCAAGCTCTGAAAAATATGGACTCTGATCCCTCCAACAGCCGTGGCATCATCACCTGGCGTGGAGATGGAATATATAGGCCCTCCTTGCCCTTAGTGCCACTTCCAGGTCACTCTCCCTAGAGCCTCACAGCTTTGAATCGCCTACTACTCCTCTGTCTCTAGTACCACAACTATATAATGCTGACCCCACCCGTACCTCCAACCCATCTGTACCACCACATCGCTCTCCCTCTCCCTGACCATACCCTCTTCTCCTCCTTAACCTAAAGCACATGGCCAATCTTATATCCTCAGCAATCTTGTCCCTCACTGCCTACAACCCTGGTTAGATTCAACTCTCCACCTCCTCTTTACCTGCACTCCTATAGCTCAGTGTGGCTGGAGAAATAGCCGTCCTACACTAAACTCATAGCCCTCAAGTTGGGCCCTTGACGTTATCCAGAAATCCTAACATTTCAACCCTGTTCATTCATTTTCCTACGCTCCATGTGGTAATTTTACATCTTTTTCTTTAAACCGCCAACTCCTCTTCCTCTACCCTCACTCTGACTTGATGGCTATGCTTCCTACTTCATTAACCCTACTCTCAGCCTCAAGCACTGAAAAGGTAACTTCCACAGATTCTTACCACTACATGCACCCACACAGGCCATCCTCCCACCTGTTCCTGCAGAGGAACTGCCCGCAGTCCTACCCAGCTAAAGCTACTCCCTGCACTGCAAGTTGTGGCCCACTCTCTTACTGACACAGACATTACTGCAGCAATTCTCTTCCCTTTCTACATCAGCAAGTTTTACCTTTCCAGGAGATTATTCCTATTATCATGTAAACATGCAGCAACTTCTCCCACCACAAAAAAAAAGTGAAACTTCTCTTCACCCACTACAACCATCAATCACAGCCTCGTTTCTCTGCTCCCTTTAGCAGCAAAACTCCACAAGCTTTCTACTGCCTCTAACAGTTAACTCCCGTTCTCTCTAAAACTCACTCCAAGTAGGCTATGGTGCCTTGCCCTACTTCCACCAAACTACTTATCAGGGTTACCAAGGACCTAATCTATGCTAATTCCAAGAGTCAATTCTTTGTCCTCATTGTATTTGACATAGTTGGGTAACTCTTCTTTTATACATGCTCCTGGCATGGCTTCCAGGAGGTACTGTTTTCCTCCCGCCTCTGATCACTAATTCTTAATCTCGCTGTTGATTCCTCCTGTCCCCAGCTTCTCACTGTGGAGCATCCTGAGAACCAGGCCTGGTGCTCTCTTCCATCTGCCTCACTCCCGGACCATCAAGACTCAGTGCTCCTGCTGTGTCCACTCTCGCCTCCTATAGTCTCTTTTCCATGTAAAAGCCAGAGTGGGCCTTTTCATTGAGACAGGGCTCTCACTCTGTCACCCAGGCTAGAGTGCAGTGGTGCAATTATGGCTCCCTTCAGCCTCAATCTCCTGGGCTCAAGTGATCCTCAGAGTGGGCCTTTTAAAACACAATTTGAATGGAGCCTTCAAGTTTCTTCCCGTATCTCTCAGAGTCAGAGTCAAGGTTCTGCTCACCACCTCCCCAGCCTCCCTGCCATTCTGTGATCACAAGGACTACACTCCTGCCTTAATGCCCTCAGGCTGGCTGCACCCTTGGCCTGATGTCTGCTTCCTCCTGGAGTCCACATAGTTATTAACTCCCTCCCCTCAAGTCTTGACTCATATCTTTTTTCTTTTTTTTTTTTTGAGATGGAGTCTCACTCTGTCGCCCAGGCTGGAATGCAGTGGCGTGATCTTGGTTCACTACAACCTCCACTTCCCAGGTTCAAGCAATTATCCTGCCTCAGCCTCCCAAGTAGCTGGGATTACAGGCATGTGCCACTACAGCTAGCTAATTTTTGTGTTTTTGGTAGAGATGGGATTCTGCCATGTTGGCCAGGCTGGTCTCAAACTCCTGACCTCAGGTGATCCACCCGCCTCAGCCTCCCAAAGTGCTCGGATCATAGGCGTGAGCCATTGTGCCCTTGGTTCATATCTTATGTCCACAATGAGACCCATACTGACCACTGCCTTCAGCCTTCCTAATAACCCTCCTTATCATATTTTATTTTTTTCTAGCACTTTTCTCTTCTAATATACTATAAAATTAGCATATTTTAGTGTCTTGTTTAACATCTGTTTTAGTCACTGGAATTTCCTAACCACCTGGAGAAGTGGCTGGCACAGAGTAGGCACGCAGTCAAAAATACACAGTGAAGGACTGAATACACAGGATTAACATCTTTAATATAAAGAAAGCACCTACATATAAAGGCTATCAAGAGGCAATTCACAACATAAATATAAGTAATGAATAGATATTAAAGTAGGTTCAATATGATAAATACTCAAATACAAATTTAAACACAGAAAACAAGATTGTCTGTAATACCACTATTACCATTTTGGTTTTATAGACTTCCAGACCTTCTTCCATGCATATATACATGTGTATCATGTAAATTATTTTCACCTCTAAAAATCAAAGATTAAAAATAGCACCATCAAATGTTGGGCAGGATTGAGAGAAGTCAGCATTCCCATAATATATCTACTAGGAGAATAAATGGATACGAGTTTTCTAAAGAGCAATGTGCTAATTACTAACTAATGGTCTTTAAAATAAAGTATTTTTAACTCAGCAATTTAAATCCTAGAAATCTTAATAATATCCTAGGTGTGAAAAATGTATATATAAATGTACACATCGGGAAGTTCATTACCTTTGCATAGCAAAACTGCAATAATCCAAATGGCCAATACAGACCTGAGTATACAGTCATTAACACTACGACACAGATTTATATTAATTGTAATTGAAAGCTGAACATAATACTGCATCTTAATTTTTTAATAAACAGAATAAGAGTTTAATCTTATTTTGTAAAAAAAAAAATTATTTTCATTTTTCTTTTTCTATAGCCTCATATTAGAAGTGAAAAAAGATTTAAAGGCATAAATGCACATAGAAAATAGTCTGAAAGACTACAGATAAAAATGTACTCAATGGCTGTTCTCTAGTTAGTGGGATTACAGACCTTTATTGTCTTCCAAATAATTTTCTACATTCTCTATTTTTTTCAATAGCACATATCATTTTTAGAATCCAAAAAAAAAAAAAAGTTTTGAAAGACTAAAAATGTGATTAAAGTGCATAAAGAAAACTCTTTGCTGGGCGCAGTGGCTCATGCCTGTAACTCTAATCCCAATACTTTGGGAGGCCAAGGCGGGCGATTCACTTGAGGTCAGGAGTTTGAGACCAGCCTGGCCAACATGGTGAAACCTCATCTCTACTAAAAATATCAAAAAAATTAGGTGGGCGTGGTGGCACATGCCTGTAATTCCAGCTAATCAGGAGGCTGAGGGAGGAGAATCCCTCGAACCAGGGAAATAGAGGTTGCAATGAGCCAAGATCATGCCATTGCATGATAGCTTGGGCAATGGAGACTCTTTCTCAAAAAAAAAAAAAAGAAAACTCTTAAAGACTCTTAGAATTAATCAGAATTAATTACAGACACAATCACGTTGTCATTTTCCACAAGACTGCATAAGACTGACTTTTAACACAGTACAAGCAAATGAAGTTATGAACTTACTCATCATCCTGGAAGCTAAGCTGTACCCTCTCTCTTGGTTCAGTGTCACTCTGGTTTCTGGGAGATGACCCAGATGGAACTGAAAATCTCCCTTCTACTAAATAAGATGCCTGGATATCAGGATATCTACAAAAAAAAATTTGTTTTAATTGTTAAGAATTAAATTACACATATTTAACTGCCATCATGACATAGGGCTGCGTGACAGTAAAACCAACCACCAGGAGTAAAAACAAACAGGGCCCTTGTATTCCACACCATCATCCTCTGCAGAGCATGGAAACCTGTGGCTCAGCAATAGGGAGTTTATCTGTATTCAACAATACAGTCAAAAATCATAAAGCTATAAGAGCTCAGAACGTTAATACAATCCCTTCATCCCAAAGGTCAAGACAATGCTCCTCGCTAAATGTTTAGGTTGAGAGAAGACAGGAACGTGGCCAATTTAAGCACAGGCAAACTTTATACATTATTCAAGACTCTACATGTAATGGATATGTATGCTATACACAATCCATTTGAAGATACAAAACAAGGTGTATTTAACCAAACATCAATCTGGTAACAAAATGGACATTTTAAAAGTAAAAAAAGAAAACGCTGGTTAATTTTGTTTCTTTTTTCTTTCTTTTTTTTTTAGACAGAGTCTCCCTCTGTCATCCAGGCTGGAGTGCACTGGCCCAATCTCAGCTCACTACAACCTCCACCTTCCAGGTTCAAGCAATTCTCCTGTCTCAGCCTCCTGAGTAGCTGAGATTACAGGCATGCGCCATCACACCTGGCTAATGTTTGTATTTTGAGTAGAGACAAGATTTCGCCATGTTGGCCAGGCTGGTTTTGAACTCCTGACCTCAAGTGATCTGCCCACCTTGGCCTCTCAAAGTGCTGGGATTACGGGCATGAGCCACCATGCCCGGCCCTGTTGAGTTTCTAAGAAAGAGAAACTTGACTTCAGGAGCTGAAAGTTACTAGAATGGCAAGAGCCAAGTTGCTTCAGAAACCTAGGACAGACTGAAGGTTGGAAGAGAGAGATAGCCACACAAGTCCAGTAAAGAATAAACCTGGTTGAAATGAATCATAAAGTGAGGCTCTGCCATACTTCTAAATAGACTCAATGACCCAAAACTCTAGTCACAGGTGACTGGATTTGGAACAGACACCTAACCTAAGATGGACCAGAAACTTGTGAGATTTCAAGAGACAGTTCATTAGTCTCCTTGTGTAGCTAGAAATGTAATTCATAGATGTCTTTTGAGAATTTGTGTTGCCATATTCTATAACATGAACAGAAAAGCAAATAAAATCAGTGTATTGAAAAAGAGAAGAGGCCAGGTATAGTAGCTCACACCTGTAATCTCAACGCTTTGAGAAGCTGAGATGAGAGGATCACTTGAGCCCTAAGAGTTCAGGAACAGCCTAGCTAACACAGCAAGACCCTATCTTTACAAAAAAATTTTTTTAATTAGCAAAAAAAAAAAAAAAAAAGGAAAAGAGAAAGAAAAGAGAATGAAAGAGTTATACAGAGCGACATAGAGTGGGATGACAAAAACCTAAGACCTGATAGCTTCCCAAATCCCAGTTCTTATCCCTTCTTGCAGCAAAGCTCTGCACTCCTGCCCTTGATGCCAAGAGATACTCCTTTAACCTTATGATTAATTTTCCTTTGAACTTCGCTAACACAACTTGTTTTACATTACTAGCCGTTTGTATGACTGAACTAATACAAATCCAAAACACTGTAGACAAAAAAGTAATAGACCAAAATAGGTAACTGGTGCTCAAATCCCAAATCCCAAACCCACCCAAACCTACCCACTGAAAAGGCAATGCAATAGGGAAAGAGACAGTAAATTCTGTCTTTTCTCATTCATTTCACATATTTGGCCATCTCCCTCACTGATAAGACAAAAAGTTCAAGCTTGACTGAGAAATATTACATAAATATCAGTATGCTATAGGTTTTATGGACCTGGAAAAAAAATTTGCTCAAACAAATCTTACCTGTTATCAGTGCTGGATCTATTCCTAGCAAGTGTGGAAACAGCAACAGGCAAGCCAAGATTTGAAGAAAGAGTGACATTTTCCAAAATCCCACTATTACCAAATAATGAATTGCTTAGAAAGCTTGGAAATGATTCTTCTGCTATCCCTCGAAAATCTTCCATCTCACTGCAATAACAAAGTATTTCTATAGGTCACATATTACTACAGAACGTTTTTAAATGATTAAAAGTATCGTCTTAGAAAACTAATAAATCTTAGGAAAAAAATCCCTGTTTTTAGCACCAGTAAGAGGGGGAAATAGGCAAATAGTCTGAGGTAAAATCTCAGAATACTTTGCTACTTTATAGCTGAGAACAGAAACCTTAAACATTAAACTTACCTTTTAAAATTAACATTAATAACACAATACACATCTTAATTTACTCTTCACTTGGTGTAGCAAGAAAAATAAATTACTACAAATTTATCTAGTAAAGAAAGCAAAGATGGCATAATACTGATGGTATATACAAATGATCTGAAGGCATATCTAAAAGTTTGACAGTTATGTACTCATTCTAATATGGAACAGAAAAAGTACAACTAGCAAAAATCTAGCGCGGATCTCAAAGTGCTGTTAAAAGTGAATTAGAAAGTGAGTGCATTCAAAGCAAACTTTTCAGTTAAAGTATAGTTGGCACATAGATAAGGCAAAAGTGGTAACAGGGGTACACGAATGACTACATCTGGAAAACACCAGCACAAAACCTATGCTATTACTAGAGAACCTGACCACAGTGCTCTGAAAATGTTGGCCAGCCTCAACAATTTTTCAGAGTACGTATCATATACACACTGCATGGAATTCAGCAAAGGAAATAATGACAGGAGGACAAAAAGATATATAAATTAGGAAAAGCTAAAAAAAAAATGAGAGGATATTGGCAATGTGCTTTGAAGACTAAGAACTTTTACAGGCAGAGTATGGGATGAGAGAGCTTTTTAGGATGACAAACGTGAGCCAAAAAGGAAAAGAATTAAATTTTATTGCATACCTACTAACACACTGAATCCACAGAAAACCTTACAGTTTAGGTATTATCCCAGTTTACAGATGAAGAAACAAACTGAGAGACTAAATTAGCTGAATTTTCCCAAGATTGGAATTAGTAAGATGCAAACCCAGGTCTGACTTGAAAATCCACTCTAAGTGCTATGTTTATGCTAGCAGCAGAAAATACGCCAATGTATTTTGGCAGCAGGTAAATAAAATAACACAGTAAATGAAGCTAGAATAACAGAATGGAGCTAGATTCTAAAAGTCTGAAATGGTGTATTAGAAAGTATGAACTGTATTCTCCAACTAACAAAGGACTGACACAATCAGTCTGTAGTATAAGAAGGGAGAAGACTTCAAAGCCTGGAAGACTATTCAAAGAGCTACCTCAGTAATAAAGGAGTATACTAGGATCAATGACAAACTGGATTAAAGCATAGATTTTAGACAATATGGACTAATTTAATTATTCTATAAAACAGAAAAAGAAAAAGTTTTATGACCACTAAAGAGATTATGAGACCAGGTGCAGCAGCTCATGCCTGTAATCCCAGCATTTTGGGAGGCTGAGACAGGCAGATCACTTGACGTCAGTTCAAAACCAGCCTGGCCAACACGATGAAACCTCATCTCTACTAAAAGCATAAAAATCAGCCAGGTGTCGTGGCAGGTGCCTGTAATCCCAGCTACCTGGGGGGAGCTAAGACAGAAGAATCGCCTGAACCTGTGAGATGGAGGTTGCAGTGAGCCGAGATTGCGCCCCTGTACTCCAGCCTGGGCGACGGAGCAAGACTCCATCACCACAAAAAATAAGAACTTACTTGATTATGAAGTGTCCACGCCCCCGTCTGAGGCCCACTTCTCTACTTTGCACTCGACCCCAACCCCTTACTGCACTGAAAACCACTCTACCAATCAGCTCCTTTTCTTAACATAATCAAATCTTCTGTCTGTGCAAGCCTTCCCATGCTGTGCAAGCTGTTATTTCCCCCACCTTTTAAAAAAAGTCTTCCTCTATCTCACACCCCATCAACTGCTACCACACCTATCCACGCTCCCTTTACCATATGCTTCCAGAGGAATCACGACTGGCCATCCAGTTCCACTCCTATTCTCTCCTGAACACACCCCAATCTGGCTTTTATCCCACCACACCACCAAAAAAAAAAATGCTTGTCAGCATCAGCCCTGATCTCCCTGTTGCCAAGTCCTAGCATACTATGATCAACTTCCAGTCCTTTTCCTGTAACCTAACATTCAGCTGATAATTCCTTCCTTGGGGAAATACTTTCTTCACATGGTTTCTAAGACACAGCTGCATGGTTCTCTTCCAACTCTACCAGCTGCTGCTTTTCCTTCTCCTTGGCCAGATCCTCCTTATATCCTGGACCTCCACAGTGGAAGCCTCCAGGGCTTGATCTTTGACTTCTTGCATCAACTCGCCCTCTCTGGGTGATTGCCTTCAATTTCAAAGCTTAAAATATCATATAAAATGTACACCTCCATCTTGGGCCTCTCCCCAAACCTCAGATATTCAACTGCCTACACAACACTTCCACTTAGATGTCTAACCAGCACCTACATTTGAATCTTGATTCCAATTCATTTCCATCCCCTCAAGAAAAGCCTGCCCTTCAGCCTTCTCCACCAGCAAAAATGACAACTCAAAACACCTAGCTGCTTAGGCCAAAAACCTTAGTCATCTCTGAGATCCCTCTCACACCCCGTCATGTGCAATCCCTATGGAAATCCCTAGAGTTATACATTAACAATATGCCCAGGACTTTGCCGCATCCCCCACCCTAACCTCCACCCTGCTATCACCTCAGTCAAGCCACCACCACTTCCTGTCTGGACACCCGCTGCAATAGCCTTTTGTCTTCAGGCCTCCTCTCTGACTCCCCTAGTCTATTCTGAAAGTCACCCCTACAACATTAGTCAAATGTCTGTGCTCCTTAGCTCAAACCCTCCCTCCATTGGTTCCCCATCTCATTCAGAGTAAAAGGCTAATCAGGGCCTACATAATCTCGGACCTTGTCTCCTCTATTCTTCTCCCTGGGCTCACTCCATTCCAGTCATCCTCACCTCCCTGCTGTTCTGAAACATGCTAAATTGTTTCCCTCCAGGACCTCCGCCCTAGCTCTGACCTCTGCCCAGCCCCTGATACTCCAGCTATTCACACATCTTGCACCCTCACTTCTTTCAGGTCTTTGTGCAAATGTTCACTCAACTGTCAGGCCTTGGCTCATCAACCTACAGATTTCAACAGGGCACTCCCAACTTCCTTTCCCTGCTTTCTCTGTTCTATAGTACTGACCACCACCTGCCATGCTATTTAACTCACTTGTTATCTCTTTTTCTCCCCACTTTAGAATGTAAGTGGGCAGAGACTTTGACCATGTGGTTTGCCACTGCATTCCCAGCTAGAAAAGTGCTGGCAAAAGACCCTCAATAAACCTGAGTGAATGAATAAAATTTTTAAACTATGTCAATACACAGCAAATTCAGCACCATCATATAATCACCCTCCTTTCAGATCATGCCCCAGCATTTTCTTCTCTGATATTTCCAAGAATTCTCTCTTCTTGATTTCCATAAACATGTTCAAAACTCTCTCATGTTAGGATGAAGGAGGCCGCCTTGATCTTTCATTTGCACATCCTGCCACCACCTTTTTCAGAGTACGTATCATCTATACATCACGTGGAATTCAGTAAAGGAAATAATGACAGGAGGAAAAAAGATAAATAAATCAGGAAAGCTAAAAAAATGAGAAGATATTAGCAATGCACCTTGAAGACTGAAAAGAACTTTTACAGACAGAGTATGGGATGAGAATTTTTCTCTCCATTTTCGTTTTCTCTTCCCTTCATGGCCAAGCATCTCAGAATACTCCACAATCAGTACTTTCACAACTCATCTGACATCCTCTTCCTTTATCTGCTTCTCGTATGTTAGGGTTACCCAGGATTCTGACCTCAGACTTTGCATCATGCAATTTACTTCTTACACACTAGAGAACTCAAACTCAAATATCTTCAGAAACAAATATTGTTAGAAAACAAGACTTTAAGGACTGAGGGCAGCTGGAAATTACAGGCCCCACCTGAAAACCAGTTAAATTCAATACAAACACTGTTGTCAAACAAAACACATCTGCTACTATAATCCATTCCTGAGGGCAAAACATGTCTCTGTTCCAAACACAAACTGGAAGAGTCTGTATCTGCCTATCTCCACTATTACCACCTTACCCTACTGAAAAGCCTCCTGACCCCTCTCCATGTTTTTATTCTAGCTGCCCTACAATTAATTATCCACGAAGCAAGCAAAAAGACCATTAACTATGAATCAAGTGCCGTGCCTCTTCTGAAAACTCTATGAGGCCTGTCACTCCCACGCTCTCAGGCTTATTCATACATACTGGATTTCCTGTTCCTGTAATATCCCCAAAGCCCACCCCTACCACAGGATCTAGAATATTCTTCTCCCAGATATTTGCATAGCTAGCTCCTTCCTTCTTGACATTCACCTCAATTTATATGTTGCCTTCTAAGAGAGTTTTTCTCTACTATTAAGTCAAACAGTACCATGGTCTATCACAACCATTTAAATTTCTTCAGCATTTATCACTCTTTATTCTTGTATTAATCTGCTTTCTTCCAGTGAAATAATTTCTCCCTAAGAGCAGGGACCTTGCCTATTTGCCCATCACCATTTCCTAACACTAAGAACAAGGCCTAGCACACAGCAGGTACTCAATAAGTATCTGTGAAACAAATGACTGACAACATTCTCGGTCAGTGGGTAACCTCAACTTTAACCCCTATATATTTAGAAGAGCAGCTTCTTGGGGAAATGTCTATCTTGTTCATCCATATATTCCCAATACCTGACAGAGAACTGGAACTACAAGTTGAAAATATGAGTTGTAAGAAACAATCTATAACCCCCAGTTTGCTGATACTCAGTGTCTATTACCAAGTAATATCTAAGTTTTTCACATACATTTTTCTAATCCCCATGTAAATTTGTAAGGTAGCCATTATCCCTATTATTGAGGAAACTAAGGCTGAGAGAAGAGACGTTTCCAGTCCACACAGCACAAGTGAGGCCAGAGGATTCCCACCCAAGCAAGTTTGGCCCCAGGGTATTCTTTCCTCTGCACTAATTCCACCTCCTGGTGGTGCATGCCTGAAATCCCAGCTACTCTGGAGGCTAAGGTGGAAAGATTGCTTGAGACCAAAAGTTTGAGGCTGCAGTGAGCCATGACCACGTATGTGAACAGCCATTGTAATCCAGCCTGGGCAACAAAATGAGACCCTGTCTTAAATAAGTATACAGGAGCATATGCATCAGTTATATGCAAATACTACACCAATTTATGTAAGGAACTTGAGCATTCAGAGAATTTCAGTATCCTGGGGCAGGGACAGGTCCTGGAACCAATCCCATGGATCACTTGAGAAAACGATCATACTTCCAAATGCCTCTCTGACATCTACCTTACCCCGCAATGCAATACAAAATACAAAACCAAACTTCTTATCTTTCCTCCATTCATTCCTTCTGTTATCTTCAGTCTTCACTCAAGTCCATTCCTATTAACTGACAACACAATCCGGACACCTAGGACCATTCTGATCCCTCCTGCTCTCTCACCAAACTCTAATGCTTCTAACTTCAAATACACTTCTGGAGCTGAGACCCAGTTCTCTATTCCTAATGCCGGCTGCCCATCATTTTTTATTCTGAACTATCACACAAGTCTCCCAACTAGCCTCCCCAATTCTAGCCTTGTAATTACTAAATTATTCATTCATATACAGACATGTAAATGATTAAAATTTATACAAAACTCTTCCATTATTCCTACTTAGAAGGGGCCTAATCTAAAGAAAACTTAGAAATTATGCAAAGAGGCCGGGCATGGTGACTCATGCCTATAATCCCAGCACTTTGGGAGGCTGAGGTGGGCGGATCACAAGGTGAGGAGTTCAAGACAAGACTGGCCAACATGGTGAAACGCCGTCTCCACTAAAAAATACAAAAAAAATTAGCTGGGCATGGTGGCTCATGCCTGTAACCTCAGCTACTTGGGAGGCTGAGGTAGGAGAATTGCTTGAACCAATACCCGGAGGTGGAGGCTGTAGTGAGCCAAGATCGCACCACTGCACTCCAGCCTGGTCTACAGAGCAAGACTCCATCTCAAAAAAAGAAAAAAAAAGAAATCATGCAAAAATCATTCATGCAACCATCATTATCAAACATAACCCATGAAGAACACTCTACTTGGCACCAAGACTGCAAAAATAAATAAGGCAGCTCCCCTCAGGGAGCTGACAATCCCTGCCAACTACGGTAGTGTTAAGTACTTCAACAGAGCTCTGCTAAGGGTGCAAAGATAACAAAACCCGTGGGAAGATTCCTCAAGATGTAACTTAATACCTAGTCTCTTTTCCAGAAAGGATTACACTTGTAAACCATTCATGAACATAACATTCCTAAAGGAAATTTCGTTTAATTTCTCACATTATTGCATTACTCACCCCTCCTCCATCATCTCAAGTAATGACAGTATGTTATCTTTTCTTCTACCATATTTGAACTGAGTAGCTATATTTGCAATTTCTCTTGTTATTTCTTTAAAGTAGTGACCTCAAATTTCACATCTGGCTTCACTAATTACATTCCTAGGTACATAAAAGATTATTGACCATAGCCATTAATCGTACGTCTATGTATACAGTTAAACACATTTAAAAGCATATGCTGTGGAACCCAAAGCCGAGTCAAACTTCCCTAAAACTCAACATTTACTCTTGGCACTTTAAGACACACTTTAAAATTAGGTAGGCATTTGGTATATTATTGTTCAAGGCTTACCGTAAACTTTGCCCAGAAAACTGAAATTTGGAGAAAAAGTTGATTTTGGAGCAGTATAAACGCCAATCGAATGACCTCAAATTAATAACAGCAAATGGAAATATTGTCATATAAACAGCTGTTCTCCAAACGACTGCCTTAAAAAGGTCCTCATGTTAGTAAAACAAACTGAAATTAAGAGCAAAGTAAAAGTAGAGTGTATTAACATTCGTCTCATTTCAGTTCATAATGAAATCATAGGACAGGAATGTAGGTAAACTGTTAGGAATAAATGAACACAGCCTAGCAGAAACCAAATCAGGTGAGTAAACGGAAGACAAGGGCATTAAGCATTAAGTTAACAAGGCTACTTCCTGGGTCAGAATTTTAAACAAAAAGGAGAAACAGAACCACCCATCACAATGCACATAAAGCAACCACCACTGGTCACTCCACAAGCACTTTGCAAGAAACTGCAGAGGGAAGCACGGAGAGGGCCTGTCCCTCAAGAGTTGCAAGTCCCCAGACAGGAGGGGAGGAAAGAGGGATGTAATCCCCCCTAAGAGTCTACCTCATCACGCCTGGCCAGAGCCCAATGACACAGAGGCGTGCAATTAATCCCACGGCTGAGCTCAGCTCGGAAGCCCGGCCAGACGCGGAGGCGCGCGTAGAGAGCGGCAGTCACTCCTCTTGCGCCCTGCGGGCCTCGCAGCCCCACAGCCCTCGGCCCGGAGCCTGCGCCTCCGCCCGGCCCAACCGTCAATGACCCGCCAGCCCGGCAGCTGAAACGTACGCTAAAGGTGGATGAGTCTACCTCCTGCCGGTGCGCAGGCCGAGGCGCCGGCGGGCGTCTTTCTTCACCGAGCCCGCGTCCTGGGCGGCGTGGGAAAGCGTGAAGCGGCAAGGTCCAAGTTGGGAAGCGGTGTGGTGCGCGTGCGCATGCCCCCTCCCCAACACCGGCTGCAGATGGGAACTGCAGTACCGCACCAGCCTCTGGTTTACGACTGTTCGCGGCACCCGGCAAGGGGAGGTGACTGGGGCCGACTTTTGATTGGACAGCAGGAAGAGATGGGGCGGGAAGAAGCCCGGTGATTGGTGAGGACAGCGCGTTCCTGGATTTGAAGCGAGGAAGCCGCGCGTCCGGTAAGTCCGGAGAAGGAGATGAAGCTCTTCGCTGGCGAGGATCTTAGGGACATCCGCCGTTGGCGCCGCCTTCAAGGTCTTATCGAATCTGAAAATAATGCTTATTCTGTTTGGGGCTCCAGGGCACTGCCAGTCACTCTATGAGCAAAGAAGTATTCCTCGCCAACAAATCTCCCCGTAGGTTTCGTCTTTCCGTGGGCACATGCAGACCTTTCCTGTTGGTAGGCGCTGAAATGCCTCAGATGTCACCTTCAATAAATAATTCCTCGGGATCCAAGTTTCATGACAGTGCGCTACATCTCATCGTCTCTTGGTGACAGAACAGGGTTTGTCTCGATTGGGAAAAAAAGTGAGATGATTCGTCCCTAAGTAGCTTCCTACTTTTCTCCATCCTTTTTAGGCCACAAATCCCATCACTACCATCTACTCGGCACAAGCCCTTAACTACTATACTACTTCACTGAGACCATACCTTTCATTCAAAATGTACCTCAGTCTTTTTCAGTAAGGTCCCTTTATCTCAAAATTTATTCCATATAGTCACAGAGGGAAAAAAGTCCCTCTTTTCCAAAGCTTACTCCTTAACTTCATTCAAGTTAGTGAAAGATGCCCGGAGCACTTTAGTGGAGAGATAGGGAAAACGCAAAGTAACAGTCCCTAGTCCCGAGGTTAGCCTGGTGGGGAAATACGTCTATTTGACCACTTTCTACCTCCTGCAAACGTGGCTCAGCTGCCATTCTTGGATATCCTCTCCACTGGTTTCCTTCTCTCTGCCTACAAAAATGCAGCACCTCTATCCAAACACACACACACACACACACACACACACACACGGAGATCCCCTCCTCCTCCTCTCTGCCTACAAAAATGCAGCACCTCTCTACACACACACACACACACACACACACACACACACACGGAGACCCCCTCCTCCCGAGTTTCTAAGGCCATTTCCCCTTTAGCCTTCTACATTGCATCTCAAAAGGAGAAGTTAAAAGCCAGAGGAGGGACTGGTTGGGGCGTCAGGTCTAAATCATGGATATGATATGGAGGGATTTTCCCCGCAAGGTACTGTTGTTGCTTAATCACAATTAGACCTCACCCTCCCCCACCTAAGTCACGTCCCTCACGCTCTCGACCCTCTCACATGTGCACCTCTTAGACTGTAAGCTTTTAAAAGGGCCAGGGTTTTCTTTGTCGGGGAGCTCGGTTCTTGAGGCATCCCTGCCTGCTGCAGCTCCTGGCTGAATAAAATTACCACTTCCTTCCCTGTTCAGTGTTCGAGATTTGTTTGTGGCCCTCCTGCTTCAACACCACACACCAGATACCCACACCACACAGCCCACACGCTCACGTACAACCACACACAACACACTCACATACACCCCACACGCACACACAAATACACCCATACACCACACACACTCCTTCTTTGATTCCACTTCATTGCTAATGACCATTCTTGTCTTCTTCCCTTAATAGTCTCCACTTTTTTTTTCCATAGAGGAAGCCAGGCTTCCACTTTTTACACCTTATTTTGACTCATTTCATGGTGTGTCTATCTTGGTCCTGAACACGTTAACGTTTATCAGGAATGGACTCCTAATTGTCAAACTCAAGTCATGTCTCCACAGTTCTTGATAACCCTTCTTGGAACCCTGCAGCATTGGTATTTGCAAAGAGTAAACTACCTTTATTCTACCTTTGTCCACACTCAATGAGCAAAGATAAATGGAGAAAATCTCAAGATTTTCTAAATCCCAAAAAAGTAAACCAAATACTTAGCCATAGAGCTGAAAGGGTATGCTGGAATCTAATGAGCCACCCTTCTTAAAGTATCTTAACCTCTCTTTCTACAAAGTGGTCACACATTGGAGGTGAACTGCTTAAATGTGTCTACATGTTCCAGACTATCACTCACACCAGATACTTGTTAATAAATGTGCTTCCTCCACAAATATCCTCAAGTCATCAGAGCACTCCCTGTAACACTCAGCAACCTGACAGGACTCTATTAACAGATCTCTGATTCAGAGTCTCAGCAGCAGGAGAGCCTGGACTGTAACCAGCCTGCCTGGATCTGAATCCTAGCTCTAGCTCCCTCTTCCAAACTGTGTAGCTTTGGGCAAGTAGCTTTAACTGGCCGGTTTCCTTGTCTGTAAAATAGGGACAATTAAAGCGCTTGCTTTAGAGGCTTACTGTGAGGATTTAAAGCTATTCCTGTAAGGTACCTAGAGAAGTACTGGTCCATGGAAATACTCAACAAACATTAGCTATTATACCTCAGTATCTCACCTCACTTGCCAACTGGAAAGGAGGAACAGAACTCCCACTGGGATTTCCAAATCTCTTTAGACACTGAGTAGAGCCTGCAGAGGCCCCATGACCAGGGTGCCTCCCAGGGAATTAGAAGTAAGGCCTATCTAGTTTTAAGTTCAGACATCTCTCTTAGCTCCCCTTTTACCAACTGTCTAAAGTGGTATGCCTCAGCCACCAATACTTAAAACCTTCTACAATGTAACCACAAGGTATGATTTCAGATTAATGTCCCGCTAGTTCCCTAAATGTAACCTACTCTTTCATCAGACTGTTACTTATATCCTGTTCCCTAAACACACCCGGCCTTTTTTTTACCTATTGAAATCAAGACATCCCTTCCAAAATCCAGCTTAAATAACTTGTCTCTTTTATGCCTACTATACAATTTCTACCATTATTACTGTAAGGTTATTCTTGTAAGGATATTGCCGAGTTTAAAATGAGGAAACTGAGGCCAGCACGAGACAAATTAAATTCCAGTTTATTTAGCTCCCGGGCGAGGTTCTGTGGCCCCGGGGGAGGGAGAGAGAGAGAGAGGCC